>JAKUCM010001916.1:0-51002 GCA_023374145.1 Lepidium sativum
AGAAAGTTAAAACTGAACCATACCACATTTAGTAGCAACTGTAAAACTTCCATCAGGAAGCTTGATAAAAAACCGTGAGGAAACCGAGATTACCAGTCATATAATTTGAAGCCCCTGTATGAATAATCCAAGAGTCAAAAGAGGACGTACTAGAGAGACGTATACTAGAAGAAGAAGGCTTGTCGCTGAGCATTTGCGGAAGTGCTATTTCTTAATCCAAGTGCTATATTAATAAAAACAAAGGTTTGATTATTGCTACCAACTATTGTAGCACATATACAAATAATCCTATCATATATGTCAAACCTTTAATAGATGCCTATGTTATAGCATTTGAGAAAAATTATATAACATGTATGATAACATATTTTTCGCGCTAACAATGTTGCACTAAATTACAAAACAACTACTAATAAATTGTCCGGATATTCAATATTATCAATATCAACAAACTTTATTTGATTGATTACATATGTTATCTTAAAATATTGATACAAATATCTCTAGAAACTTTAAAATAGCCAAAAATATTTGGTGAACTACAAAATTTTGAATACATTTATCAAGTTATTACTTTATTTTATTTCTTACTACTATTACTTATTTTTGTCTACAACAAATAAATTGTAAGATCTGGAGATTTATGCAACCAACCTCTTAATGATGTAGTAGTACATGGTTGTAGTGCTTGAGTTTAGTTCGGACATGGATAAAACATTATCAATGTTTGAGCTAAGCATATTTCCTGCGTTTTGTTTCTTTTGTCCCATCAACTTTTACTTATGTGATTTTAATAGGTAAAGAAAAATAACTTGGTGATAGAATTTGTCTCAGGTTTCTTCTTAAAATTTATTTTAGTCCCTTTTCTTCTTTCATATGTATAGTGTTAGTGATTATATAAACTCTTTGATTCCGTAACAGTACTGTAATCTTTTCTAAATTACAAGTATATAACTCGTGATTCCCTTAAGAGTAGAATATATGTCAATGTTTCGAGAACTCGCAATGTTTCTAAATTACAAGTATATAACTCTTGATTCCCTATTAATTAGTAACCGAGAACTCACAATATATGTCAATGTTTTATTCATGTAAATACAGTAGCAAATATATTCCTATAATTTCTTTGTTCACTTAATATTACAATATTCCACATAATCCATCGATACTAACATTCTGAATATTGCCTGAAACAGAAAACTGAGATAGAGTATAATACTAGAATCTGATAGACAAAACAATATTTAATCATGTAGCTTGCCTTCATTTCCTGTTTTTTTCTTCACTTCAAACACAATTTTATGCTCTGAAGGAGACAATGAAACATCAAAAGTCCATTTGACGGAGTTACAAACAATAAAAACTAGGCAGTCTCTGGAATATGCTCTGAATTTCTGAAATAATTTATGACATACAATAACGATATAACAGAACATGTAAAAATCGTCCGGTTCAATGTTGCAGTGATTTTGTTGATTGTGTATATTGGCGTCAATAGATGGTTTCTCACCACAAATACAGCGCCTTTAGACATCGTCCGGTTCAATGTTTGTGGTACACTCACTCGGACAAACCAACCGATATAGCAACACGAAACTATCGTTACATAAGATATAACTCGGATTTTAAGGACGTGAACAACTCATCCAAAATTTCCGGCCACGAACTTTTTGCCACACCATGCTTTTTCTGTCCTTTCTCTAATAGTTCCTTCAAAGATTTAAAGCGTAGAGGGGAGAGAGATAGAGAAGCCATAGCTTATTTATTTAGTTGCCAGAACATAGACTTGCTAAGGTTTTGCCTTAACCTAAACGCAAAAGAATTTGGGTTTTGTGTTTTTTGTTATTGTTGTTGCAGACTATCGAAAAGCAGCAAACATGTTGCCAAGGTTTGATCCAGCAAACCCAAAAGCTGCCATGGCTCTTATTGAGGATGTGACTACCAATGTAAGGCATATTCAGGATTCTATGTTGGAAGCAATACTTTCATCTAATGCTCAAACAGAGTATCTTAGAGGTTTTCTCAACGGCAAAGTCGATAAGCAAAGCTTCAAGAAAAATATACCCGTTGTGACATACGAAGATTATCGGTCTTACATCGACCGTATCACAAATGGAGAGCCCTTTGATCTCATTTGTGGACGACCCATCAGACTATTTTTGGCCACGTACCTTCAAAACCATACTCTTAATTTCTCTTTTTTACAAAAGGAAATTTAGTTAAAAAAATTTGCTGATACATTGCAGTAAGTTGAAGTATGTATTAGTACTATGTACAGACCTAAGAAAATGATCATTTATGTAGTACGGGTACTTCAGGAGGAGTTCCAAAGTTGATCCCTTTGACAACAGAGGAATTGGAACAGAGGATAATGTTTGGATGTCTCTATGCACCTCTTGTCTTCAAGTAAAGAGTTCTAAACTCCAAGTTGTGTCTCTTTTGCTGATATTAGAACAGAGCAAGCAGAAACCAAACCTGTTTTTGTTACTTTTTGCAGGTACATTGAAGGGCTTAACGAAGGAAAATCTCTCTTGTTTTATTTTGTGACTCGAGAAACCGAGACTGCCTCTGGATTGATGGTTAGGTTTATGTTAACTTGCATATTGAAAAGCGTGAATCCAACCAACTCATTTCTCTGGTAAACCGATGGAACCTTTGCTCCCAACATTACATTATTCTTTGCAGAGTACTTTTGGTGTTGTCTAGTGTTTCTTTATCGTGTTCGTTATATGATTAACAGGGATCGAGTACAGATAAACCCGCATGAGTTTTCGGTATGTGCAGACACTGATCAGAGCATGTACTGCCAATTGCTTTGTGGGATTCTACAACGTGAAAATGTAGTTTCGCCTTGGTGCACCTTATGGTTCTTCTTTCCTCAAAGTAATCAAGTTTTTTGAAGATCACTGGCAAGAGATAAGCTCAAACATAAGGACTGGTCGTATCGGGGACTGGATCACAGACGCTCAATGTATTTCAGGGATCAGCAAGATCCTCACCGCTCCAAATCCGTATCTAGCGAGCCTAATTGAACAAGAATGCAGTAAAACTTCATGGGAGGCAATAGTAAAGAGGATATGGCCAAAAGCAAAATGCATTGAAGCCGTTGTTACAGGCTCCATGGCACAGTACATTCCAATGCTGGAATTCTATGGAGGTGGTCTTCCTTTGATTTCATCGTGGTATGGTAGCTCTGAATGTTTTATCGGTATCAATCTCAATTCTTTATCTAAGCCTAGTGATGTGTCATACACCATCATTCCAAGTATGGGGTACTTTGAGTTCATAGAGGTTGTGAAAAACAGTCAAGAAAGTGGTCATGATCCTGCAGAGAACCCACTGGTCATTGATCTTGTCGATGTTAAAATCGGTCATGATTATGAACTTGTGGTCACAACGTTTTCTGGTAAGTTCATGATTAAGAAATAGTTTAACTCCTTTGTTATGTATATGTTGTTTCTCACAAGATCTATATATGACTTAATAGGTTTATATAGGTACCGTGTGGGGGGACGTTTTAAGAGTGACTGGTTTCTACAACAATGCACCACAATTTCAATTCGTGGGAAGACAAAAAGTTGTTCTTAGCATTGACTTGAACAAGACCTACGAAGAAGACCTCCTCAAGGCAGTGAAAAACGCGAGTCTTCTACTCGAACCACATGACCTAATGCTCATGGATTTTACTAGCCGAGTGGACTTCTCCTCGTTACCAGGACACTATGTGCTTTACTGGGAACTCAGTAACAAATTCAAGAACACGAAGCTCGAGCCCGACCGCGATGTTTTGGAAGAATGTTGCTTCACTGTTGAGGAAAATCTCGACTCTGTGTACAGAAAAGGAAGAAAGAATGATAAAATCATCGGACCACTTGAGATTAAGATTGTTAGACCTGGAGCTTTCGAGGAACTCATGAATTTCTTCTTGTCTAGAGGCTCGTCTGTAAGTCAGTACAAGACTCCGAGGTCGGTGACACATGAAGAAGCCTTGAAGATAATGGAGGCAAACGTTGTTTCACAGTTTCTTAGCCGGAAAACTCCGTCGTGGGAACTATATGAGCTTCATTCGAGCCGATAAAACCGAGGTTACATCAGTTGTGAGGCTTAAATTAAAAGAGAGATAGTACATGTAATAAATAACTAATTAGTATATATTTATGTAATATGAAGATCCGACGATTTGTGGTTCCATATCACACAAAAACCTATGCGTTGAATCTCTATCATACAAGTTATCTCATAAAGCCCTTTCGGAAGATAACCGAAGTTAACCGCACCGACCGCACTGGTTTTTCGGTTTTCAGTGTAGCTTTGGTTTTTTCTCAAAACTCGATCAAAAGTAATTAAATTTTGAAAACAATTATCGGTTTGGTTACTACATAACTGATCAGTTTAAAGTAAACCAAAAATATACTAGCATTTAACCGATTTTATTATATGTTTTAAATCAACAAAAAATTGAATAAATCGAAAAAGGCCAAAAAAAAAACAAAACCGAGAAAATTATTTTCAAAAACCGAACAGAAATATTTTTAGGTTTATTTTAGAAATAAACTTTACAAACTGAAAAAAATCCAAAATTAAATAAACCGAACTGATTCGAATATCCAGAGTAGCCCTGGGCATTCAAGTATTTGGGTCGGATATGGATAATATCCGATTGGGTACGGGTCTTTCGGGTTTTCAATTTCGATACCCATATTAGAATCGAAAGTAAATCGGTTCGGTACCGTTTTGGGTCTTACTGGTTACGGGTCTGTTCGGATCCTCTATTTATATACTCAATGAAGAACCGTAATTGTATCACTTCGGTTCTGGTTCCGGTTCGGGTCCACTAAGTGTGAAAAATTCGATGTATACTAATCGGATATTTTCGGATACTCAAAACAAAAAGTACCCACAAATAGAAAGTACCTTAAACAATAAGTACCCAAATTTTAAAAACCAGAACAATATATAAATGTATTACACAAACTAAATTATTTCAAAGACATGTCCTAAGATACAAATAACTTCAAAGTACTACAAAGATACAAATATACAAAGATAAAAATAGCTTCAAAGAACTACAAAGAACTTCAAATCGAACCATACTTCAAATTCATTCCCCCTAAAACATATCATAAATATGAAGTTAATATGTTGATCATTTTGCAATTGAAACATACGATATCATTTGATAATAATCAAATATTCATACCTCATCATTCTTCATAAACCTCGGTCTTCCTAAACCTCATTCTACTGCTCCTAAGTCTTTGTACTCTACAATATAATAAAACATAATGAAGTTAGTACCTCTGATAACAGATTGAAGTTAACACGAAATTAAATAACAGAACAAAACTTAGAGCTCATTTGGCATTTACTACCCTCAACATCTGAAAGCATTTCTTGTATTGTCATAACTACTTTGTCACTTCCATTCACTTCACATTTCAACCATTGTTGAACACATATCGACACTTCAATCAAATGATTTGTTAAATAACTCCTTGATGGCTCTAAAACCCTTCCACTAGTGTTAAATATTGATTCAGATGCTACTGATGAGATTTGCATTGCAAGTACATCCTTTGCAATCTCAGAAAGAATTGGAAACTTCATCGAATTCTGTTTCCACCAAGACAACACATCATAATTTGCCCCAGCCATAAGATTAGGATTCTCTACCTTTTCTTTTAGATATATTTCTAATTTTGTACTCTCATCTTGCAATCCTATCTCAGTCACAAGTTCTATATAGAGAGAATCCATTCTCTCATACCCGAGATCAATCCACTGATATTGGTTCCATTCGCTTCGAGGCAGAATTCTCTTGTGAGTAGGACGAATTAACATTTGACTGAGCTGAATTTGTAACCAAGGCTGGTGTGATATATCTACTGTTGTAATCCTCGAACAATCTCACCAAGATGTCCATAACCGCACTTTTTAACTGAGAAAATTCTCGGCTGTCTTTACCATACAACTTCTCAAAGCATAGTTGTGCAAACTTCATCTTCTTACACGGATCGAAGACACTAGCAACTATGATCATCTTGTTAATTTCTGTTGGACTCCAGTACTTGTTTAGTTTTTCAGACATAACAATTGCTTTTCTCTTCAAAGCAAGGTTATTACCCTTACTATAAGACTAAAGATTTAAAACAATTGTTACAATTTTATTATAATACATATACGAACAAACTGAAGTTGAAGCTGACAAGACCATTGTGCTTTTGTAAAACAATACTAACACTTTCAGAAGAGCTTCTACTGATTCCCAATCAGTAGAAACTGGAGGTTCCACTCTTTTACTTCTAAAATACGACCCATAAGGCACATCTTCCTCCTTCATCTTATCGAAAGCGACTCTAAACTTCAATGCTTGATTAAGCATCAAGTAGGTTGAATTCCATCTAGTTCCTACATCTAATGAAAGACATCCTCTATGAATTTTTCTACTATCAACCCGCAGCTCAAACGATTGTTGTCTATTTCCAGAAGATCTTACAAAGTTTATAGCATTCCTAATTCCAGAAACACTATGATATATCTCTAACAATACATCTTTGATAACCAAGTTGAGGATATGTGTGGCACACCTCACATGCAAGTAATCACCATCCAACACTAAAACTTCATCTCATACTAGTCTAAACTCTTCTTTGAATTTTCCCATTGCACTAGTATAAGCAGTTGCATTATCAACTGTTATGCTAAACACTCTTTGTATACCCCACTCAGCCAAACAATCAACCAAACATTTAGCAATTGTAACCCCTCTATGATCTGATACGTTTTTAAACCCTATGATTAGCTTCTGCAATTTCCAATTCTGATTAATATAATGTGCTGTTGTGACCATATAACTAGCTCTAGTACAAGAAACTACCCAAATATCAGTTGTCAGTGATAATCTCTGCCTATTATCACTTTGAAGCTGTCGAATTTATGTTTTTTTTAATGCAACTCATATATGTCTATGGTCTACGTGAATGTGGTTTTGGTAACCTAACCCTACTACATAATGTTTTCCAAGGTTGACTCTCTACAAACGATAATGGCAGTTCAGTAGTTACCACTAATTCATTTGTTGCATCCTTAATCTCTTTATCAGAATCCTTTCCTAAACGAAGTCTAGCATCATCAATAAAAACCATTTGTTTTTGTTCGCTGAGCCATACCTGATATTACTTGCATGAGTTAAAATGTTTCTTCATATCTGATGTCCCGAATGAGGTTGGACAAGTTATCACCCTTGCACAGTGGTTGCATGTAGCTTTGTCGTAGTTGTGCTTCAATCTGGTGAAGTTATCCCATACAAAACTCCTCGTTTTTTTCTCTTTGTTGTCATCACCAACTATAGCTTCAGTCTCATCCGCTTATTCCCAGAGTTAGGAGTATTAGCAGCATCATCAGTTGTAGACGGTGGTGGATGATCTGAAGATGCCATCTGCATAAGCAACAACAACAAAGAGCAGAATGTCAAAAACTCATATGACTTTAAAATTGTCTGTCAAAAACACAAACTCATATAGTCTATCAAAATACAATATACTAAACATCCCAGAGTATACCATACAATAGACATTAACAACCAATGCACCTCAATAGTCTGAATAAAACAAAATTTAGGGTAGCAGAACCTACGAGTCTATGACTATGAAACAATAATCTTGAAGAAACTTTCTTAAGCTTATATAAAACTCTAGAGTAATCCAAAAACATGAACTGAGAACAATGAAAAAACATCCTTTTCTTCTAAGAAAACCATCAAAATTTTATCATTCATCAACAAAATTATCAAAAATAGTTCTTTAAGAGCGCGAGATACATCATCAACAACTAGAAAGGTCCACCTTTTTCCTATTCTCTGTATCATTCAACTAAATCATTCAACCAAATCATTCACCTCACAAATAAATCATTCAACTATCCCAGTATCACTACATTATGACCATGTTACATTTTTGTCTATCTTTAATCATTTTAACACAAGTATACAGATTAATAGTAATAAGAAGGAAACAAAACGTAATAATCCAAACACAAAACCTACCGAGAGAACTAAACACAATGCTATTGTTGAAATCGTACCAATTCCTTAGACAAAACCACATGAATTGTTACATCCTACATCTTAATTCTAAAGCCCTAAAAAATTCCAAAATCGAAACCCTAAATTTAGATCGGATCAGTTAAAATGAAAATTACATATGATATTGGGGATTTCGTACCAATTTCTTAGACAAAACTATATGACTTGTTAAATCCTACATCTCAAATCTAAAAGCCCTAAAAAATTCCAAAATCGAAAACCCTAATTTTAGATCGGATCATTTAAAATCAAAATTACATATGATTGTGGGGATTTCGTACCAATTTCTTTGATAAAACTACATGACTTGTTAAATTCTACATCTCAAATCTAAAAGCCCTAAAAAATTACAAAATCGAAAACCCTAATTTTAGATCAGATCATTTAAAATCAAAATTACATATGATTGTGGGGATTTCCTACCAATTTCTTTGATAAAACTACATAAACAATTGAATCCTACATCTAAAATCTGAAATCCCTAAAAAAATTACAAAATCAAAAACCCTAGAATATTTGATTGCGATTTCGTCTAACTAAATAAAGAAGAATGAAGAATATAAAGGTAAATGAAGACTACAACGCAAGAATTAGTCGACAATTTTGACCCGAAAACGAAACAGATTGAAATTGCGAGAAAATTACCTGGGATCTTGCTCGCAAAAACGCCGATGGAGGATACAATAACGGCAGAGGAGAGCCATGATATCGTGGTGGACGCCGGGTTTCCAGTTTGTAGTTGTAGAGATTAATCAAGAGAAAAGAATGTGAAGTGAGTAGAGAAGAGAAGAGAAGAGGAAAATCGCATGCGCAAGAAGAGAGAGGAGGTGAAGTGAAGAGTCACGCATGGTGGGCGTACATACCGATGCCAGGTGTTAAGTTCGGGTACCCAAACGGGTATCAGGTATTATCCGACCCGAACCGATACTCGTGGGTACACAACATGAAGACCCGATAATTACTTTTACGATCAACCGAAAAATATCCAAACCCGAAGTTTCGGTTCAGTTCCCATTCGGATATTCAGATCGAGGTAATTTGTCCAGGGCTAATCAAGGGCTATATCATAAAGTTCAGTAAAACTTCATTGTCATAATATGACTTGCCAAAAAATATTGGATGAAATATTTGTACATAGTCTGGTGCTGATGCAGCGGATCACAGCCTCTGCCATCTTCTAAAATTTCCCAAGTTCGTACATTTGCTCTCGATCCCAGCTTTCGAGTTCGGTGTCTACATCTTATTCCTTGTTGTTTTCGCGCATATTAAAAGCGAGAGAGATCTGAGCTATACCTTTGAATAAGAGATCTCGGAATAATCAGTGATGGCTCAACCTCTGGTGAAGAAAGACGATGATCACGACGATGAGAGTATGTCTTCTTCCCATTTCCCTTTTCTCTTGTCGTTTACTTTCTTCCACTATTTCTGTTTCACGATGCTCAGATCAGTTTGTTAGCTTCTAGATCTGTAGGATTTTGATTAAATTGTTTCCGAGTGTAATTAATTTGTAGATCTACAACTTTTAATTCTGATGTGGACTGTCAGTTTCTTCTCTGTTTACAGTGTCCTTAAGCTCTATGAATCGAGTACTGCTTTCTTTTGTGATCAGAATGTCATGTAATGAAGATTAAAGTCGTTATTAGTTTTTGTCAATTTGGCATTGCTGTCATCATGGATCCGGTCTATTTGGTTGCTTATTTGGGTTGCTAATTTTTGTGGATCAGTGGAGTATTCTCCATTCATGGGAATTGAAAAGGGAGCAGTGCTTCAGGAAGCCAGAGTCTTCAATGACCCACAGCTTGACCCTAGAAGGTGCTCGCAAGTTATCACGAAACTTCTTTACTTGCTTAACCAAGGGGATGCATTCACCAAGGTCAGTTTTATCCTTTCCCCAGAAATTGGATGATTTTTATTTTAATATGTGGGGCTGTGAATGCATTGCTATTACTGAAGTTATCATTTTCATATTTTTTGTTTCTCTTTTTGTTTTATGTACAGGTTGAAGCAACAGAAGTTTTCTTCTCGGTTACAAAGCTTTTCCAGTCAAAAGACACTGGTTTGAGGAGAATGGTCTACTTGATCATAAAAGAATTATCTCCATCAAGCGATGAGGTTCGTGGTCCTTTGGCTTAGAAGAGGAATCCTACACCTTACTGTATGTATCACTTCTGATACGCTGCACTTCTGGTTCCTTTTATAGGTCATTATTGTAACAAGCTCTCTGATGAAGGACATGAACAGCAAGATTGATATGTATCGTGCAAATGCTATCCGTGTGCTATGCCAAATAATAGATGGAACTCTTCTTACACAAATTGAGCGTTACTTGAAACAAGCTATTGTGGATAAGAATCCTGTTGTTTCAAGTGCAGCTTTAGTCAGTGGACTTCACATGCTAAAGGTATCATTTGCACACCTAAAATATTATGCTGTTTCGCAGTGTGAGGTTTAAAAACTGATAAACTTGCATTTTCATTACCAGACAAACCCAGAGATTGTTAAAAGATGGAGCAATGAGGTACAGGAAGCCGTCCAGTCCAGAGCAGCTCTTGTTCAGTTTCATGGCTTGGCTTTGCTTCATCAGGTACGTTGCTTAATTTTATAGGGAAGTAAATTATTTTGTCTTTTCTGATATTTGGGATTACATTAAATATACATTGTTAAGTAGAATCGTTTTAGTGCAAAACGTTTTCGAGCATACTACTAGATGTATTGATTAGAAACCTAAACAATAAGCATATGTAGGTTCATAACGTGTTTATGTATACATTTGCATCATTTTTCTGCCATTTTTCATAATACCATATCATTAATGTAAGACAAAATCCCGAGCTGCTTGTTTTGCAGTATAATATGTATCTAGAGGCACACTCTCTAATATTTCTATGTCGTGCATTTGGAAATCACTATTACGGCCAAGCACATATCATGCAACTGCTGTAGGGTCTTGTGAATCATATATGCTTAGCTGCTGTTACATTGATATATATGTTTTTCCTACTTGGTCTACATATACTAGAAGGTGATAAAAATTATTCTAATGACATGTTAATTATTCAGATACGCCAAAACGACCGCTTGGCTGTCAGCAAGTTGGTTGGTACCTTGACCAAGGGAGCTGTCCGATCTCCTCTGGCCCAGTGTTTATTGATACGCTACACCAGTCAGGTTTGTTATCTATATTTCATAATGATATGATATAATAGGTGAGGGTCTTTATGTATTATAAACTTTTATTGTCCAGATAATCCGAGATATGTCCAACCATGGCCAATCTGGAGAACGTCCATTCTATGATTTTTTGGAGAGTTGTCTGCGTCATAAGGCAGAAATGGTGATCCTTGAGGCTGCCAGAGCTATCACTGAGCTTGATAATGTGACAAGCCGAGAATTGACTCCAGCAATTACTGTACTCCAGCTATTCTTGAGCTCCTCAAAACCAGTGCTACGATTTGCTGCTGTCCGGACTCTGAACAAGGTGACAATGCTATTCTTTGTTTCCTTGAAAACGTCTTAATGGATAAGTATTCTCTTTATTTCCTGACAACCTTTAAAGGCCTGCTCTCGAGATTTCTTGATAATACATCATTTTCTTTTGTTGAGGATACCAAAATACTGCACAAAGTGACAGGCATTGGAATCTTTTTTCTTTCTACTCTTTATACTAAATAGAGGTTTGAACTTTGAACTACACAGGTTGCCATGACTCATCCCATGGCTGTCACTAACTGTAACATTGATATGGAGAGTTTAATCTCTGATCAGAATAGAAGTATTGCTACACTTGCTATCACCACACTCCTGAAAACAGGGAATGAGTCTAGTGTGGAACGCTTGATGAAGCAGATAACTAATTTCATGTCAGATATCGCTGATGAGTTCAAAATTGTGGTTGTGGAAGCCATACGATCGCTGTGTATAAAGTTTCCATTGAAGTATAGATCTCTGTAAGTGAAATTTTAGGTTGTGTAATAGGTAGTTTCACTTTGTGGAATTGCTCCTCTTTCTGATAACTTCTATCAAGATTTTTATTTCATTCCTGTGGCATATAGTAAATCTGTCTCACCCTTTTCATTTGTAGGATGAACTTCTTAAGCAACATTCTTAGGGAAGAAGGTGGATTTGAGTATAAAAGGGCCATCGTAGATTCTATTGTAACTATTATCAGAGATATACCAGATGCTAAGGAAAACGGATTGCTCCATCTTTGTGAGTTCATAGAAGATTGTGAATTCACATACCTTTCAACGCAGGTAATAATTTTGTCATCTCTAACCTGGGATTGTAATTGTAGTCGTGTATGTTATTTTTGTTATCTAATCTGTTTTTTCTTTTTTCTTGCATTAGATCCTTCATTTCCTTGGAATTGAAGGGCCCAATACCTCAGATCCTAGCAAGTATATCAGGTATATATATAACCGTGTGCATTTGGAGAATGCAACTGTCCGAGCTGCTGCTGTCTGCACACTTGCAAAGTTTGGGTTTATGGTTGAAGCGTTGAAGGTACATTAGCATCAATAGCTTTTATTCTTATTTATCATCCTTGGTTATGACGAAGATTAATATCACTAAGTTTCTTACAGCCCAGGATTACTATCTTGTTGAAGCGCTGCATCTATGACAGTGATGACGAGGTTCGTACCTAGTCCTATTGAAAAGCTGCCGTGCAGTCATTGGTTGCAGTAGTAGATCTGTAGATATGTGTATACCTTCTTGTGATATACCCGGTTGCATCAGGATGCATATATTTTACTCTGTGCATGCATGTTTCTGGATCCGTAAAACAGTTTCTGACTAGAGACACAAACTGCTCTTTAGTGAAACCTTTAATATTAGTTCCACCTTCTATTTATTTTCAGGTTCGTGATAGAGCAACACTCTTTTTAAGTATACTTGGTAACGATGGCCTTGATGACACTGACAACAATAGCATAGAGTTTCTGTTTGGTTCCCTGGAGGCTCCTCTTGTGAATTTGGAGACAAGTCTGAAAAACTATGTGAGCTGCTTCTCGTATCCTCGTTTTCTACTCTCTATATGTTCTTCTGTTACCTCATTTATTTTCTATATCTGTAATTATCCAGGAACCCTCTGAAGAAGCTTTTGATGTTGACTCTGTGCCGAAGGAAGTCAAATCACAGCCACTTGCAGACAAGAAAGCCAAGGGTAAAAAGCCCACTGGTCTGGGTGCTCCGCCACCTGCACCTGTTTCTGGGTTTGATGCATATGAAAGACTTCTGTCATCTATTCCTGAGTTTTCTACCTTCGGCAAACTTTTCAAGGTATGTATAGAAATTTTTAGCACATCACTTCTCTTTTCAGTTTACTCTTATCCACTCATCGTGATTGGTCAAACGTGTTTCATTCTCAGTCTTCTTCACCTGTGGAGCTAACTGAAGCAGAAACAGAATACTCAGTCAATGTTGTCAAGCACATCTTCGAGAGTCACGTTGTGTTTCAGTATAATTGCACAAACACAGTACCAGAGCAATTGTTGGAGAGGGTAGAGAGCATGTTAATGATGTACCACATGATTGATCAGTTACAAGCCACTGCTGCTTAATAATTCCTGTCCTCTTCCCTTGTTTTATAGGTCAATGTCATTGTTGATGCTTCCGAAGCAGAGGAGTTCAGTGAATTATCTTCGAAGCCACTAAACTCACTCCCTTACGATACCCCTGGTCAGGCCTTTGTGGCATTTGAGAAGCCTGAAGGAGTCCCTGCTGTTGGAAAGTTCTCAAACATATTGACCTTCATTGTTAAGGAGGTTTGCACATTACATGCCTGATAAGCTCTCTTTATTCACTTTTAGTTGTGACAGGTTCATGAATCGTCACATGGTTTTGAGCAGGTTGACCAAAGCACAGGTGAAGCATTGGATGATGGTGTGGAAGATGAGTATCAGCTCGAGGACCTTGAGGTTATTGCTGCTGATTACATGGTGAACGTCGGTGTCTCTAATTTCCGTAATGCATGGGAAAACATGGACCCAGAAACCGAGCTTATAGATGAGTATGGACTTGGTCCAAGAGACAGTTTAGCAGAGGCCGTAAACGCTGTAACTGATCTTCTTGGCATGCAGTCTTGTGAGGTTAGGCTCACTTCTTCTCCCAATACTTTTTCTCTCTTTAGCATCATCGAATCTCTTAAGTCCAACTGTTTCCTATTGGGTTCAGGGTACGGAGACGATAGCGAGCAACGCAAGGTCACATACATGTTTACTATCAGGTTTGTACATAGGAAACGTCAAAGTGTTGGTGAAAGCACAATTTGGAATGGACAGTTCAAAGGAAATTGTAATGAAACTAGCTGTTCGAGCAGAAGATCAATCTGTCAGTGAGGCGATTCACGCACTTGTTGCCTCTGGTTAAACTTGAAGTTGTTAACATATAAGAGAATTTATAAATGTTTTGCCTTCACATCTTAGGGAACTTTCCCTTTCCCATTTTTGGGGTCTTTAAAAGTGTTTCTTATTGTCATTGTTTACATATTATTCTTTATTGAGCATTTTAGAATTTGAAGATCAGTTATTATTGATCGTTTCTTCTTTTATTGATTAGTGATTAGAAGCAAGTTCACTGAATTTATATGTAACATGATTACCTTCATTTAAAACCTGAAATTCTTAAAAATAATAACCCAAACAAAGATCAAAATGGATATCCTTTTACAAAGCGATTTCATCTTTATTCCCAGACTTAGAAATCTGAACAATCTCGTAAATCCGAATTAATCTTGTCAATACTCAAATTCGCAAAATGATTAAAGGTAGAGACAATCTCTATATTTGACTGCACTACACTGCTCTTGCCTCTGATCGAATCAGTCACACCACCACCACCAGAAATTCCACATAGTGAGGAAATTTTTGTCAACCTCGAACCCCATTGATAAGTACAGTTTCCTTTAACGGCATAAAGAGGTTCATTTCAACACATACTCTCACAAATCTGGCCCGTACAAAGCTTAAGTTTCGTGATAGAAACTAACTGGAATATTCAACAACCTCAACCATACCGGAGTTGTCAATATCTCGTGTCTCATTGGATTGTAATCCGGAGACCAACCTTGGATGATAAGATAGCTTCCGAACACCATCCATGGTCCACACGTAAGAGCTTCTAAATACTCACTCTCATTATCAAAACGGATCATAAAAAATGAACGTGGCCGATCAATTACATGAAGCTTTCCCTTCGGCTTCCAGAGATCCATTAAATTCTCTTTCATTGATAAGAAAGCAATATTTTGACCTAAAACCTTCACTACAATACTGTTTTTCCAAAATTCATTCATTGCTTTCAAAACTTCCTAATCGATCCTAATATATGGCTCTCCATCTGCACCATCTGCAAAATCAACATGTATTCTCTCTGCAACAAAAGCCTTGTCTAAAACCTCCTCCGGGCACATATCTCTAGCACTACCACCTCGTACCTTCTCTGTCCAGGAAACAGCTTTACCGGAGTTTAGAGGATCTCCTGGCGGCGATCCTTGATCATTAACCTCCGACCTAGCCGTCACCTATAATCCATTGCCTAAAACCCTAATATCGCTCATCGCCTTAAACTACTCTTATTCACAACTAAATTTTCTCTTACAGTTAAAGTGTTATAGAATTCCACATATACTAAATTTATAACAAAAAAATTTAGGATGTGAGATTTCGGCTATGAATCTAGCCTTGTCAATCCAGTGTTTCACAGAAAATATTGAAAATGAACAAGAGAAGAAGCAAATCTGCATTCTCGGTTATGGCAAAATGATGAGACCAAGAGGAGGAAATGCCCATAATGATCGGTTCTTGATTAATATATTAGATTTATTTGATCTTATACATTAATTTTTTTAAAAAAATTTGAAATCTATATTGAATCTTTTAAAAATGTGAAAATACCTAATTTTTTTTATAAAAAGACATTTTTGACTTTTTTTATTAATAAGGTCGATCGATTATGGTTTGGTATTAGTTATCTTTTCCTACTTCTTCTACTTAAGGTACGTTTCCTTGTTTGTTTTCATCGTTCCTCACCATCTTTGCTAATCATTATCCAAAATTTTCTTAATCTTCTATACTAATAAAAGCAAGGTTTTGAGACCTCTTAAGCCATCCATATCAGATTTTTTAATCTCTTCTAATGATGTCATGTTAGCATAAATTTTCTAAAACAATTCTTAAAGAACTTACTTAGTGACTCACCTTTTATACATCCCACACTCTACGTTTAAGCGTTAGTTTTATTAAAAAAATCGATGGAAATTAAATGGGCATTGATCCACAATATATTTTAAAGTGATAAATGTTAGTGAAATTAATCACAAAAGTTTCTCTTCCAATTTTCTAATGTTCCCTACTACAAGTATTTGTCTAATTTGTTTAATCTTTAGTGATTTCTTATATTCTCATTTGTCTCAAACTAATATGGTTCATGTGAAAAAAAAACCCTGCGTTTTCCTAGTTCAATGTCAAATATTCTCGACCCTTGCTTTATTAGGTACAACAATCTGAATACCTCTTTTTTTCTTTTTGTTACCCTTAAATTCATTGTCTTCCCTTTTTCCTTTCGAGATTATACTACTAAGCGGGTTTTGATAATTGTTTGATTGATTTTAACATATATAGCTTCCATATTTGTTCGTTTAATTATTACTATACTATGGGGTTTCACAGTGATCCAAATGAAGCAACAACATAGAGTAACCAAAAAAAAAGTAAAAAATCATAATTCACGGACTAAATTTTACAACTTACATGTTTTTAGTGACCAATTTATATTAGTCCCAAAAAAATGACTAGCTTATAAGTTCTTTAATATGTCATCTATTGAGAAAGGTAACATCATTTGCTTTCTATAAATCACAAAAAAATTTTGTTAAAAGTTTCTTTAAAGCACTTTTGCATTGACGTTTCGTTCAATTTTATTGTGATGATGCTTCAGAATATTTTTTCTATTAAAATTATTATATTCTCTTTATAGAGTTAAAAAATTAAGCTACAATAGATATAATATTTGATATATGAAGAAAGCAAAAAAATCTATTAAAATGACATTGAAAATAGAAAACGATTGTATGATTTATGAATCAAAATCATAAACATATAAAATTGAAAAGAAACAAAAGAATATGAATATATGACCAATGCTCACAGCTATCTCGAATCAGAATTTTAGGCCTTCGATTTTGTATGTCTTGGTCTCTTTTTGATGTGCTTTTCCTTTTTCAAGCCCATTTTGTTTAAAATTTTTTTTGTTCCTTATAATTTTTCTAAGCTTTTAAATACGTACAAGAAGAATATTAAAGGCATTGAATTCCTCCTATTTGACTCCAAGGTACATTGAAATCTATTTCTTCTAAATATATAACACTGATTTTTTCGTATCAATACGACTGTAGGAAAATGCAGTTCAAGGTTTTATTTCGGCAAACCAGGCAATTCGGTTTGAAGAAGAATTGATGG
Organism: Lepidium sativum; assembly: GCA_023374145.1. Lineage (NCBI taxonomy): Eukaryota > Viridiplantae > Streptophyta > Magnoliopsida > Brassicales > Brassicaceae > Lepidium > Lepidium sativum. The sequence continues at coordinate 17,542 of JAKUCM010001916.1, forward strand.
CGACCACAGTATACAAATTGAAAAACTTCATGGTCAATCCTAGCAAGAAGTACTACCGTGTCTCCGACTACAAACACTCCATCTCTTTCACTGACAAAACAACATTCCTCCCGGTACCAATCGGAGATCACATAATTGAAGAAGACAAGTTTAGGCTAAAGACTTTCCAAGAGTTTTCTGCAATTGCTGACACCAACATTGACCTCTTCGGTAACCCAATACTTACCTATTTACAATACTTAGCACTTAAACATCACGCCACACGAACTAACTTTTACGTCTTTTAGATGTCATAGGTGAGCTCCGCATAATTTCAGGGGACAACCTCCACTTGACATCCACTAAAGAAATGACACCTTAAGTACATGACACACGATAAGTGATAGAGTGTTTCTACACCTCCAACATCAAGAATAAGCCCTCGCAAGCTTTACGCTTAATACATCTCTCTCTCAAGATAACAACCTAACATTTAATATCCAGGTGTGACATAATCCGTGTTAGCTTATGGGGAAACATTGCCGAAAATTTTAGGACCCGGTGGAATAACGTACACGTCAAGCCAAAAGTGATTCTCATCACTACTGTGAACCCAAAATCTATAGGAGGTATATTCAATTCCCTTTTCACTAATCCCAAATACAACTACAACTTATATTTGATCCCACTACACACCTAATTGTTCTACAGGTATTGTAACCCTAAGCTTGACATCAGCTACCCATTTTTTTTTTGACAATGACGTTGATGACACCAAATGTTTTTTCAAAAGGTATATTCTCTGATGCTATTGCATGATTACCATCATTTCCCAATGATAGCCAAATCGACACTAACACAACAACAAAAACACATTTCAGCTTATCTCAAAGTGACAAAAAACCTCCGAGTGTTTCAAGCGCATCATTCTCCATCACAAAACTGGAAACTGTGACTATCAAAGAATTACAACAGTATCTGCAAAGTGAAACTCCATATGTAAGAAAGAATTCATTAAGAGCTAAGAGGGAAGGTCCTCCGCTTTTTGTTATAAAAGAAGGAGGGAAGTTTTAAACTTTGGCCTCTCATGTCAAATCTCTTGACAACCAAGTTGTGAACTCTGATTCGATCCGGGTATTCAATCCCGCCGCTGAGACTTTTTCCCAAAAGATTCCTAATCGAATTTGGTCCCTTTTCAAAACTGATAACCCTACAAGTTCTAAACTTTGTAACACAGTCGTCGAGATTATTAATTACTTTCCAATGACAAACAAACAAGGCGGCAAGCTTTATCTGTCTCGCTACAATAGATGCCATCGACGAACAATATGGTTGGTACTACATCTCGTGCAGTAGCTGTAACACAAAGTTGAGAAAATCCGGCTCCTCATTCTACTGCAACACGTGTCTAAAATACAACATTGTCGGCCTCATCAGGTTTGCACACTATGCTTTCATTTGAAAAGGACATGTCCAACACAAACACAAACTAAAAAACAAATAATTGTATCCAAATGGATCTGTAGGTACCGCTTTGAAGTAAGGGACCGTGACCACAACAAAGACACAACAACATTTGTGATTTTTGATTGTGAAGGGACAAACTTTGCAGGACGGAAAGCTTCTGAAATTATAAACACATTCATCGAGGTATATTCAATGCCCTTGCACCTCAAAAACGCACATACACCTTCCATACAAGTAATAACCAAACTTTGTTACCTTTTTACCCAGGGAGATGATAACAATGAAGCACTAAAAACTAAAAATCCTGAAAGTTTAAAACACATTATTGGCCAAACTTGCAAATTCCATATCAAAGTGTCAATGTACAACTTCCTAGCTTCACGTCAAACTTTCACTGTCTCCCGTATTATTCCGAAAGATGTTGGCTTGAACGACGAGACGTCCGGAATAAACAACCCCATATCTGCTGACTGTGCAATTCTTTCCAAGGTTCGGAACACACATCCAAATGAAATATCCGATGAAGACGTGAAGAACGAGAAGCGCCCCTGTCTAGACAACTAAACTAGCTTATTCACCTCACATTACAAGTTGTTTCTTTGATTTAATTTAAAACCATTCTCAATGTTACAAGTTTTGTCAATTTCCTGTCCCTCCATACTATTCACAAGTTCCATCTTATTTCCCCTTTTTTGGTTTAACGTTGCACTACTACGGGATCACCTTTCTATAAAATTACTTCCACTCAATATTCATTACTATCCAAATGTTGTGTTTTGTTAAATATGCATACGTTAATAAAGTCATCCAAATTTTATTGAATCTATCATGACACAAACATGCAAATGGTTTCATTAATCCAAGGTGTAGATAATGTGTTGATAAAGAAATTGCATGAAACAAAAAAAATTTATTCTAAAGTAAGATGAGCTATATTTATCTTTTTTTTACATATTTGGAAAACCTAAATTGAATATGAACCGAGTTAAAGAAAAAAGTTAAATAGGTTTTTTTTTAAATAAATTTTCTTTAGAATAAACAATTTTCATAATATATTATATAATCAATTAGCTTATATAGCATAATTTAGTTATTATTTATTTGGAAAATACTAAAATTTAACCGTTTATTATATATCTAGATTTTGTCATTCATAAATCAAAAATCTCAAATTACCTGAAACTGAACATTTTTCTTCGTTCAATTCTTCATCTCTTTTTATTAACTAAGTCCATTTCGATTTTGTTAAAACAAATCTTTGAAAATAAAGGTTTTGTTTTACATTTTAAATATATTTATGGACCAAAGACTATATAATATGTAGCTTAAGCTTCGTTATTCAAATTCGAAAGACCTTTAAATGTCCATATTACACGTTGGTTGATTTACAGTGATGAAGTTGTTTAATCTTCTATTGGAACTATACATATTCACCACATTTGAATGTCCACAGTTACTTTTTATTTTTATTTTTATACTATCCAAAATAACTGGGTTGAATATCTTATATAGATGTCATTTTTCCGTTTAGTTAATCCTACTAATAATTTTGATATCTAGGATTTGTTCCCTTTATCTTAATTTAGACAAACTATAAAAGGATTTGAGGTTATTGTATCTTATCGATCTAATTATTCGAAAAGAATAACATCTTATGCAATTTGAATATTTCAATGACATAATTTTATAAATAAATACTACTTCATAAAATATATATTCTTAAATTGTTCTTCAGATAGTATTATAACTATGGTCTTCAAATAATTTCACACATGTACTTTTGATCTTTAAATAATAAATAAAACCATACCAGACTCCTGATTGAAGTTTGCTTCATAACTATAACTCATAACTGAAAATTGCATTATTTGCCTTCAAACATTCAGAGGACGAGATGCCATTAATAATCTAGCCTGCAACCACATCTACCACCATGATTGCATAATAAGTTGGCTTAACGCAAATAAAAATTGTCCAATATGTAGGGTAATATATCTTTAATTTTACCATTCCAAATAATAATAAAATTATCCATTTCTGATGCACATACCTTTCATTTCAGAAATACAACGCAAATCACAAAATTTAACAATTTACCCAACAAATAAACTACACATAAATGTTTCTAAACTAAAAATCAGGCGTAACCCGGTCAATCCCCTAGTTTATTAAATATGTACGATCCTTGCTTAATTTAGTGTTATGAAGCATAAGTCAAACAAATAATGAATGAAAAGGTATGCAACATAGTTTATTTTTCTTTTTCGTAAAAATTTGTTTATGGGCATAGAATTGCTTTCATGATTGTTTGATTGTGATATTGAGTTTAAGGAAGAGATAGATACATTGGTAAATTTTATTTACATATTAACTTTTAATGATCTATATTTATTTGTTTTTTAACAGGAAATTACTGTGTCAACTTTAACAACCATAACTCCCAACTCATTTCCTATACAATTGTTTACTTGTAGAACTGAACATAAATTTAGAAAGAGCTTGACATATTATTCGAAATTAGAAAGCTTGTCTGCTTTTTCAAAGCTAACACCATTGGAAGAGTTAGAAAAAATCAAACACGGTCCAATAGGAGTTCTTTTAAGATTCATCGAAAGTAAATTTATGTGGTCATCACGATTAGTGCATGAACTTTTAGTTAATCAACTTGTGACGAATAAGATGTATGAGTTTTGGATTCTTTGTGGTGGAAAAGCAATAAGATTTTCTTTGAAAGAGTTCAAGATAATTATTGGACTAAGCTGTGAAGCTTACCCTCCTGGAAAATAGGGTTGTCGAGGATGATCCTCAGTTTTGGAGACGATTTGGGTTAATTGAGAAAAATATATATCTTACATAATTGTTGAAGAAAAAATTATGAATTGCAAGGATTGGGACAACAAAGATAGAATTAGACTAGTTTACTTATTTTTGATATTTTGGTTTCTGCTATCTCGTCATCCGAAGAGAGGAATTACGCCAAAAATGGTTTCCTTTGTGACTGATCGTAATGTTTTTGAAGAATATCTATGGAGATAAGTAGCTTTCCAAAATTTAGTTGAATCGATCTTCGAGGTTGAGTTGGATTTGAGCCAAAAATCATTTACTGTTAATGGTTTTGCTCAAGTATTACAAGTTTGGGCATATGAAGTTGTTCCTACAATTGGAAAAAAATGTGGAAATGCAAAACTAGACATGATGGAGTTTCCACCAATCCTAAGATTGAAAGGATTAAGAAATAGATGCAAATAAAGAAACGAATTGAAATGAATTTTCAGTTAAGTATCTAGTATCTACATTTTATTGCTTATTTAATGTATTTGCATGCACGGTTTTTAGCTAAGTATGAAAATATGTGATCGCGATATTATATTTTCATGGTACGTCCTAGATATATGTGATTTTAGTTCACTAATTAATTAACATTGAACTTTGTTAATACGTTTTCTAAATTACTCTTATATATATGTCAGTTGAAGATTTAACAATGAAGAAAGATTCTGAAAAGGGTAAAATGAATGATGGTGGCAGTAAAGAACAAGAAGAATCATGTGTTAAAGCTTTATCAGAAACATCTTCTGTACGAGATTGAAACAAGAAGAGGCAGCTAGAAAATTTTTATCATCAAATCAAAACTTTGATAAAAGAAGAGTAGCCGATTAATAAGGAAAGAAGGAATAGAAAGTTGACATCACATCTAACATCTCCGTTTAAAACTAATGACACCATTCATAAGATTATTACTGGAAATTGGCCATGGGCGACGTATGATCTTTTTGAGCTGGTTAAAGAGACATTGGTCACCGTCTTGGATATGTTGTGATTTCTCTTTGTTTGCAGATCGAAGACTAAAGAGATTAACAAGACAATGACGCAGGATTTACGAGTTCCCAAGATCTAAGTGATCTTGGTACATCTCGGTGGACCTAAAACCAGTCCACAAGAGTTTATCTCAATCAAGTGTTGAATACAATTTGATAAAGAAAAACAGAGCCCTCTCTCACACTCTATTCTCACAAGTGTTTCCCAAGAAAGTTAAGAAAGAAAAATTACACCTAGGTAAGTTCACTCACCCCCTCTTCTCTCTTGCTTGCTCTAACTCTCGTCTCACTTTTTTTTTTTTTCTCTTGATCATGCCTCTCTTATGTATATACTGCACATCACTCTGCTCCTCCTGCACTCTGCATACTGCTCCTGTTCTTTTTGACTTGCAGGAATTAAACAGAGTGGACCAGAAAAGCAGACCCACATAAACAACCTGAGCAAAAGAAAGATGGGCCGAAGAAGCTGTAACAAAGGTTATGGGCCGAGGACACTAAAAGACTTATGGGCTGAAGATCAGAACCAGACTCAACAAAGAAGGCCTTGAGTCCAATAGGTGAGGACTTGGAACGTCACTCACATACTCTACCTCGTTCCAATCGTCCTCTCCACTTCCCAACACAACCTTTCCGCTTCTTCCTTCGTCTTCTCCACTTCTGAGAAAAACGAATCGATTTCTCTCTCAAAACACAACCCGCCGATGAGAGATGAACTTCACGACTTCACCGTCGATGAAGTGATCTTTCAGGTTTCACCATCGAAACAGATATATCTGTCCGAATAAGCCTCTGAAACTCTGAAACTCCTTCCGATTCAACCACCAAAAGAAATAAAACCCTCCTGATTAAACCACCGAGAGGATGTCTCTTCAGAAAAAACCGACATGCAACTTCCAACAAACAAAACTCCACTGTCACAACTTCACCGTCGAACAGTCGGACATTCACGGCTTACCCGCCGTGAATCCTTTGGTGATTTCAACTTCAAAATCAGTGCCGAAGCACCCTAAGATAAGTCAATCCATCTTCAAATTTTCTTATAGGTATAGACTTGGTTAAAAGATCCGCCGGGTTTATGCATGTATTGATCTTTGTGACCTTTATCTTTCCCTCATTTACCAAATCCTTGATGAAGTTGTACTTTGTATGTATGTGTTTCGTCCTTTCGTGAAACGCATAGTTTTTTGATAGGCAGATGGCACTCTGTGAATCACAGAATATTTCTGCTTGATCTTGTTTGTAACCCAATTCTGATGCCAAACCTTTTAACCATTGTGCTTCTTTTACAGCCTCAGCCAGTGCCATAAATTCAGCCTCTGTCGTGGATAAAGCAACCACAGGTTGAAGACCTGACCGCCAACTTACAGTATTACCGCCAAACTGAAAAATATACCCGGTAATGGACCTCCTTCTGTCTAAATCTGCTGCATAGTCACTGTCACTGAAACCTTGAACTTGAGCATTATTCGACCTTTTGAATGTTAAGCATATATCTAAAGTGTTTTTGATATATCTTAAAATCCATCTTACTGCTTTCCAATGTTCCAGGTTTGGTGAGCTCATAAAGCGGCTAACAAGACCAACAGCATAGGCGATGTCTGGTCGAGTTCCCACCATAGCGTACATCATCGATCCAACAGCACTGGCATAAGGTATGTTTCTCATTTCATGCTCTGCAATATTCTTGTTTTCTGTCTTAGTACTGATTAGCTTGAAATGAGTTCCCATGGGTGTTTGAACTGGCTTTAAATCTTCCATACCAAACCTTTTTAAAACTTTCTCAAAGTAATTACTCTGAGATAGCCTTAGAAAACCATTTTCTCTGTCTCGAATGATGTCTATACCCAGAATCCGCTTAGCTGGCCCCAAATCCTTCATTTCAAATTCATGACTTAGAAGTTTTTTCAACTTTGTGATTTCTTGCATATCCTTAGCAGCTAACAGCATGTCATCAACATAGATTAATAGGTAGACCAAATCACCATCATTCAATTTCTTGAAATATACACATGGATCATGTTCTGATCTTGTGTATTTGAGAGACTTCATGAATGTATCAAACCTTTGATTCCATTGTCTAGGAGATTGCTTTAATCCATATAAGGATTTTTGAAGTAGACACACCTTGTCACCTTCCTCATATCCCTCAGGTTGTTCCATTAGAATCTTTTCTTCCAATGTGCCGTATAGAAAAGCTGTCTTGACATCTAATTGTTCCAACTCTAAGTCTTTGTCAACAACAATAGATAGAACAAACCTGATTGTCACTTGCTTTACCACTGGTGAGAAAACATCGTGATAGTCAATACCTTCTAGTTGAGAAAAACCTTTAGCCACTAGTCTGGCCTTGTGTCTAGGTCCCTCTACCCCTGGTATTCCAGGTTTCAGCTTGAAAATCCACTTACATCCGATTGTTCTCTGTCCCCCTGGTCTGTTAATTAGCTTCCAAGTCTGATTTTTCTTAAGTGATTCCATTTCCTCATTTGCTGCATCTATCCATTTTGTCTTTTCTTTGCAACTGATTGCTTCTTGATAAGTACATGGCTCCTCACTTATTAGTTGAGCCATGTTTAACGAATAAGCAACTAGATCCGAATCATTATATCTACTAGGAGCTTTTATGTGTGACCTTCTTTCTCTATCCCTTGCTAGTTGATATGATCTAAGGTTTTCTGTGTCAGATTCAACTTCTGTCTCCTCTAGGATCTCTTCATCTTCTGTGGTAACTCTACCTTGATCATTTTCATCAGCTGCTTGTTTCTCTTCACCATCCACTTCTGTATTGTTAGGTAGTAAGAATGAAACTCTTTTGTTTGTAACCTTTGTTACAGACTGTTCTGAATCTGTTATCTTCCCAATATCTTTATAAAGAATATCTTCTCGAAAAATAACATCACGACTGACTATGCATTTTCTTTCTTCTCTGCTCCAAATCCGATATCCTTTTACTCCTTGTGGATATCCCATGAGAACCTCAGGCTTTGCTCTAGGTTTTAATTTTCCTTGATCCACATGGTAATAGACTAGGCAACCAAATCTCCTCATATGTGAATATTCTGGACAATTTCCACTCCAAACCTCTTCTGGTATCTTGAAATTTAGTGGTGCTGATGGTGTCCTGTTTATCACATAAACCACTGTGGAAGCAGCCTCTGCCCAGAAACCTTCCCCGAGTCCTGTCTCACATAACCAGCTTCTGACCTTTTCAAGTATTGTTCTGTTGAGCCTCTCAGCTACACCATTTTGCTGAGGGGTGTAGGGACAAGTTTTATGTCTGAGAATACCATTTGAACTGCAGTAATCTTCAAATGTTCTGTTACAATACTCTAAACCATTATCTGTCCTCAAAACTTTAACCCTTTTGTTACTCTGGTTTTCAACTAATAACTTCCAATCCACGAACTTTGAAAAAGCTTCATCTTTGGTTTTAAGAAAATAAATCCACACCTTTCTTGAATAATCATCAATGAATGAAATGTAATATTGACATCTTGCTAGACTAGGTGTGACATTAGGAGAACCCCATAGGTCGGAATGAATGTATTCCAACACTTCAGTTGAAGTGTGTTTCCCCGTCTTAAAAGACGCCTTGTGTGCCTTACCTAGAACACATGGTTCACAAGGTCCTAAGTCCTTCATTTCTGCTTTTCCCAACAGATTTCTCTGAACCAAAATTTTCATTCCCTTTTCTCCTAAATGACCAAGCCTGCTGTGCCACAATGTTACTTCATTCATTTGCTTTTCAGCTGTGTTAGCCTGACTTTTGTCAGGTTCTCCATCCAAGAAATAAAGTGTATCCTTGTAGTCACCCGCCAACACCTCCTGATTTCCTTTCATTACCTTCAGTCTGAAATCCTTGGATTGAAACCAACAGCCTTGACTTTCTAACTGACCCAAAGAAGTAAGGTTCCTTCTAGCTGTAGGTGAGAACCTAACCTGAGTGAGTATCACAGTTTTGTTCTTGTGATTCTTAAACTGAATTTTTCCAATGGCTGTGATTTCACAGTGAGAGTCATTACCCATGAGAATTCTGCCACCATCAATTTCTTCCACGTCAAACATCAAGTCCCTTCTTTGTGTAACATGATATGAGCAACCTGAGTCTAGAACCCATCCCTCTCTAGTTGAATTTGCTGCTCCAGTTAACATAAGTGGTTCATCGTACTCTACTTTTGCAACTGCAGCTTCAGCATTTGAACTCTTAGAGTAGCTTGTAGTTGAGTGTTTTCGTTTTGGACACTCAGCCTTCAAATGTTCTTGACTCCCGCAAATCCAACATGATAACACTCGTTTTCCCTTAGCCCGAGACTTACTTCTGCTAGATCCTTTTCCTTTTGACACTTCCTTCTTCTCAGTTCGACCTCTTTGATGTACATATAGACCTTCACTTACACCCTTCTGTTTGAGTAGACCTTTACTTTTCAATTCCAGTTCTATGGAGTAAGCGGACCGAATGATTTCTTTTACTGTTATAGTATGTCTACCACTGCTGTACTTGAGTGTATGAACTAGGTTTTCGAATTGCTTAGGTAAGCTGTTCATCAATATGGCTGCTTGGTCCTCATCACTCATCACCACATTTACACTTGACAAATCCGAAATAAGTTTGTTGAAAGTGTCAAGATTCTTGTCTAGTGTCTTGTTTTCATCCATTCTAAAGCTATAGAATGTTTGCTTGAGATGAAATCTGTGAGGCAGAGTCTTCACTTGATATTCTTCTTCTAAGGCATTCCACATAGAGTAAGCTGTAGGTTCACTTATCACTTTCCTCAGTACCATATCAGTCAGACTCATGCTTATGAGATTTCTTGCCCTTCGATCTTTATCTCTCCACTTAGGATCTGTAGTAGTTGTGGTTTCCGCTGAGGTGGCTGTAAAAGTACCTGCATCACCTGAGCTTGTTTCTAGAGACGGTTGTATTTCTCCGACCTTTTCCAATACTGAGTCCAACCCAAGAATTTCCAGTGTTGCTAGAATCCTGTGTTTCCATATGGTAAAGTCTCCTTCTCCATCAAACTTCTCAACCTCAAACCTTCCTTGCGTTGGTTCCATACTTAACTTAGACCCTCTAGAGTAGCTTTATAGGTGATAAAGATGTTACCCTCCTCGGCTAAACAATAGAACCCTTAATTAGAGCTTGTACCTTGTAGCCGTTTCTAACCCCTTCAGTCACCTTCAAGCTCTGATACCAATTGTTGTGATTTCTCTTTGTTTGCAGATCGAAGACTAAAGAGATTAACAAGACAATGACGCAGGATTTACGAGTTCCCAAGATCTAAGTGATCTTGGTACATCTCGGTGGACCTAAAACCAGTCCACAAGAGTTTATCTCAATCAAGTGTTGAATACAATTTGATAAAGAAAAACAGAGCCCTCTCTCACACTCTATTCTCACAAGTGTTTCCCAAGAAAGTTAAGAAAGAAAAATTACACCTAGGTAAGTTCACTCACCCCCTCTTCTCTCTTGCTTGCTCTAACTCTCGTCTCACTTTTTTTTTTTTCTCTTGATCATGCCTCTCTTATGTATATACTGCACATCACTCTGCTCCTCCTGCACTCTGCATACTGCTCCTGTTCTTTTTGACTTGCAGGAATTAAACAGAGTGGACCAGAAAAGCAGACCCACATAAACAACCTGAGCAAAAGAAAGATGGGCCGAAGAAGCTGTAACAAAGGTTATGGGCCGAGGACACTAAAAGACTTATGGGCTGAAGATCAGAACCAGACTCAACAAAGAAGGCCTTGAGTCCAATAGGTGAGGACTTGGAACGTCACTCACAGGATAAATGGATACAAAGTAATATGTAAGTTAATTTCTACAGTTTTATTCTTTTTTTTTCTTTGAATTTAAGATTTGTATGTGACATATTTTTCAGTACGGTTCAATGCGGCAGTGCAAGAGAAGAAATTGGAAAAAAGTTCTTTACATATCTTAGAACTCCTCATAAGCATATAAGTAATAATATAAGTTGTAAATCTTTCATTAAATTACTATCTTAATGTCAATTTGTTAGTTCTTTTTCCCTATGTACGTAGCAACCAACTGAAGTTAACAAGTAATTGTATGTTGTAGTAGGAAATGCTACAAGTCAACAACAAACAAAAAAAAACAAGTTAACAGTTCAAATAAATCAACAGTAGAATTATTTGATCAAGCAAACCATAAGTCGACCGTTTAAAATAAGTCAACAAAGACAAAAATTAAGTCAACAAATTCAAAAAATAAGTCGGCAGTTCAAACAAATCAACTTTACAAATAACTCAATTAAGAGTAAGAAAAGTCTATGGAAAAAACAAGTCAACAAAAAAATCAATAAATCAATGACAAACGAAAAAACAAATCAACAGTAGAATAAGTCGACAGTTTAAAATAAATCAATGAACACAAAAATCAAGTTAACAAGTTCAAAAAGTAAGTCGACAAACAAATCAATAATTCAAACTTTTGGAAAAATTTCTGTTTATAGTGAATATATATGATGCATCTTAAAATTTAAATTGTAACTATTATTTGATAAATTTTAAAATATATATAATACATTTTGAAAATTGACGTATATATATGACTTATATTATATTTAAAACTATATATGATAATATAATTGTTTTACATTTCTTGTTGTATATATACAATGCAGCAACTTTTTTGAAACTTATTTATATTAATTTTAAAACTTACATAACACAATAATATAAAAGTTAAAAATATTATATATATACAAAATAACAAGGCCGTAAAAGAAAAAAAAAAATATTTGGTTATTTTTTTTTTTTTTTGTCAACAGCAAATTATGTTGGGCCACAACTGGCCGGCCCAATAGCCAAATTCCTATATAATGTAGGCATGAAGACTCGATCTCATGTTATGCAAATGCGCTGCCTTAAGTAGAGTTAAGAGCTGCCACTAAGCTAGATGCCATTTGCATTTGGTTATTTTGTTTAAAATGTATATTTATCAAATTTTTCAAAGAATTAAGTATAATTTCTAAATTTTAAAGAAAATTAGGGTAATTATCAAATTCTCCCTAATATATTCTCCATATGAATTATATACTCTGGAATCCGTCGAGAATTCAATTTTGAGGAAAAGCTGAATATTGTACACCGAGCTATAAAATCACAAAATATCGACGGATTGGCACAGATAATCCATTGAAGATATATTTGCGAGAAAAAATGGTAGATTTATTCAATATATCAATTATCATATACTGTCGAAATCCATAAGAATTTCTTGCCGGTATACAGAGACTTACAAGTCGTCGAGAATTGCTAACAGATTCTCAAACATTGTCAAAGGTTCGCTTCTCCATTTTCAGTCTTCTTTTACGTTTCATCTCTCTTTCTCTCTCATAAACACAATATTTTTTTTCATTTTTTCCATCTCTTGTTCCCTGATTTTCACGTCTTCCTTAGCCATTCTCTTTATCTTGCTATCTGTTTTCATCTAAATCAAATGGGTTTTTATAAAGTTTGAATCTTTAAAACGAGGGAAAGTTTTGATCTTTAAATTGAATGATTTGTTGAAATTGAATGAATATTCGATTTACTTTTCTTGTTATTGCAGATTTGATGAAACCATATCGAGGTTATTTGAAATGTTTGAATTTGTTTTCGTGAATTTTTGCAATAACAAGATCATCGGAAAATTGGATTTTCTCTGTTTCTTGAGGACTGTTGAAGATTAGTTCAGCTGCATTAATTTTTTGATTTTGCTCTGAAGATTACTTTGTCGATTTGTGTTTGATATTATCATTATTTATAAGGGATTCTATTTCTTGTCTTGTTTATAGGGATTCTAGATTTTGAAGACTTTTATTTTGTGGATCCGTAACAATTTTGTAAATTATTAGTTAGGGTTGCAGATTAGCTTCAAACACTAATGAAAAAGATGAAAAGATGAGATATTTAACCTATAACTATTATTATAACTGATTAATATTATTTTATTCGATAACTATTATTTTAACAAACAACTATTATTTGAAAACGAATAATGATATATTCAATCGAATCAGTTGTATAATTAGGCCTAATTATTATTTTCAAATGAATAATAATATATGCAAACGAATCTTTAACTTGTTTATAATGATATATGACAGCGAATCAGTTACCCAATACATATTTATTTTTCATACTTATATAGGTAATAACTTGCCGAGGACAGGTGGCCTAGTGGTGTAGTCACTTTTTACAAATACTCAAGACACCACAGATCGAACATCCTACATGCAGTATTAGGAGCGGTATTTAAAAGCCAGTAGGCTAGTTGACAAAAAAAATATAGGTAATAACTTTAAAACTTTTATTTGTACTTTAACTACCATTCCATCATCTCACTAGACTTCTCTGTAGTCGGAGATGAAGACATGATAATTGCAAAACAGTGTAATTGGCATAATTGGGTCTGATTCTGAGAACATGATTATTAGAGATTTGTGCTTGCCTCCCTATTGTATAATTGGGCCTGATGTGTTTTGGTATATTGGTTGTGTCTATTTATGTTTTGTGTACTTCGTTTTGAATCAGGGGTTCTCAAACAGTAAGTTCTTTAACTTGTTTCTAAAAATATATGCAAACGAATCAATTGACTTCAAATAAATCAGTTACTGATACATATTTGTTTTGCATACTTATATACATAATAACTGCAAAACTGTTTGTACTTTAATGTCTAGTCCATCATCTCACTAGAATTTTCTGGAGATGAAGACCTGATAACCGCATAACTATATAACTGGTATAATTGGGCCTGATTTTGAGTTAGAGCATGATTTCGAAGATTTGTGCTTGCGTCCCTAGTGTATAATTGGGCATGAGTCTGTGTTCTGGCTTCTTTATTGTGTATATTTTTGTTACGTGTACTTATCTTTGAATCATGAGTTCTCAAGGAGCAAGCTCTTCAACTTGTTTCTAATAATATATGCAAATAAATTAGTACCCGATACATATTTATTTTGCATACTTGTATATGTAATAATCGTAAAACGTTTATTCGTAGGTTAACTAGAATTCATTAAAAATTATATTTGTCATCTCTATATCCAAAACCACATAAATAATAAAACTATATCTCTATTTACGTTTAGTGATCAGCTCTGTATCTTCCATTTAATGCTCATGTTTCCTTAGATACCAAGTTGAAGAAGGTGGGCCATCCACTTGTGTTGTGGGCCAACTATGCTAAAAGTAAGTTTTTAAAGTAGAAGAGAAGCCTAAGAACAACCACTGCAAGATATTGTCCTCTGCATTTATGTAAAACAACCTATGATCATCCACTGATTTGCTTATTTATATGTCATATGTACTGTGTAAGCGTGTTTCATTTTGCAAACTCTTGTCCTTTTTTTATCCAGACATCTTTTTCACACAATTTTACAGCTAACATATATGTTTGCAGCTAATAAATAATTTAACACTTGCTTTTCGAAGATTCGCGATTCCCTACCCTACTGAATAACTGGCATTCGTTTCCTAAAATATACATTCACATGATTTTTGAGGATTCACGATTTCGTAGCTAGTATATAACTGGACTTCATTACCTGCTTTGACTTCTGTTCAAGGTACTTTGTTTTGGATCTAAGGTTCTTATGTAACAAGTTTTGTGACTTTGTTTCTAATGGAATCGAGTTAGTTAACTGTAAATAATTTTTTTATCCATTATATTTTTGTTTTGCATACTTATAAAAGGTTTTCTTCACTCGAGCGCAAGTTGAGATATCAAGTTATCTGTTAAGATAATAATTATATGTTAAATTAATAACTATCGGTTATGTTAATAGTTATCGGTATCATCTTCATCTTCTTCCTAGGTTTTTAAAGCTTATATGCAACCCATATATGGTTGTCGTTGAAAATTTACAGAATTTAACGTGATGATTTCTAACCTAGGAAACGTGAGTTACAAAATCGTTGAAAATCTACTCAGAAATACTCATAAGTAGTTACAATTCCTAACAACCAATGATGATTTCTAACTCAGAAAACGTGAGTTAGAATTCATATTGAAATTTTGAGCTTTGCTTTCACCAAATCGAAAGAATTCCGATCTCAAAGATTTCTAAATATAACTTCCCCAAAACCAAATAGAATGAGTTTACGACTATCAAACCAACAAAAACTACCTTCTTAGATCCATTTCCACAAATCCATATGTGAGGACGCAAACCACCAACAGTTTCAATATCTTTGAATCGCAAAAAACAGAAGGTGGGCTATCAAAATTTTCCTGGGCTAGCTATATCAAAACTACATTTTTATTTTTAGAGGGGATTTTAATTCTTTCATCAATCTGACCCCACTGCTATTTATTTAATTTTAAGAACCATATGTTACTTACTCAATTTGTTTTTCAAACTCTATTATTCATTTAATTTACCCTAATATATATCTCATTTGATTATTATTTGAATAATTAAAAGAAAGAAAGATATGACATACATGGATAATAGATGGGGAAAATTAAAGATCTAAGCTATATCCATAACATATTCAGTTATTATACAACTATATGAAGGAAGAAGAAGAACAATAGATTTGAGGAAATCTCATCACTACAAGCTTGTTATATTATATGGTATAGAACTATCTATCTATATGATAGGAGGAGGATAACAAAGATGAAGGGAGACGGAGGATGAAAAGAATTAGCTATGGGATTAAAAACCAAACCGATTTATCTAAACAGAACCTAACCGAGTTTTAGAAAAATTGGTTCGTTTATTTGTTACAAATTTGGATGAATCGCAATTGGTTCATTTGAAATTTCAATTATTATTTTGGGTCGGTTCGGTCGGGCTAACCGTACCGTTCCCCGATAACCGATACTAATCTAAGCTAAAAAGATTATCCTAACTCTATACTCTTAATCGGATCTCCCCTTCCTCTCTTCTCTTCTATTCCCAACTGAAACCACGATTTCTCCTTCATTCTCATTCGATTTACCCGATCTTCTCTTCTTCTTTTTCTCAATCGATCTTCTACTTCTTCTAATTCTCCTTCTTATTATTCTTCCTCTTTTCTCCATCTTCTTACGCTTTTGACTAGACTTCTTCTTCATCTTACTCGATTTTCTTCACTCCAAATTTGTAAGTTTTTTCTAAGTTGTAGAACCGTTTCTCATTTGATAGACTTTGATGTAACTGGAAGTAGAATTTGATAGAATTAGAAGTAGAATTTGATAGAATTAGAAGTACACTTTGGTAGAATTAGAAGTAGAATTTGATAGAATTAGTCAATTAGGTGTAGTATTTGATAGAATTTGAGAAAATGTGATAGAACTAGAAGTAGAAAAATTTGATTGAATTGGAATCATTTGTTATTTGATATGTGAAATTGATTGGAATATAGAGTACAACCATAAGCGATTATGTGAAGATAACATATCTCATTATGTATTTATGTGGATTGAGCTAATGAAGTGTATGTGTTTGATGCTGATTATATTTTCATTAGGCAAAAACTGTCTGGTTTGCCTTAAAGAAAGAGGTTTAGATATATAAGTTTTAAATCTGTTTTGCTTTAAGTTTTCATCTGTGATTGATTTTGGTAATGTTCTGTCGGTAACTAGGTACACTTCCTCTTTCAAGTTGATATCTTTCATTCTTTCACTATGCATGAATGGTAATTCATTTCTTGTCTCTTTGTATCATTATTTCAGAGATCAGAGAATAACATTGGCTATGAACTAATTTATGGATCTCTCTTTCCTTTCTAGTATTTAGTTTATGTTATGCCTTGAACCTATTATAAGCCTGTCTTGAAGAACTTTTTATTTGTTTATGACTTGAGATTGAACTTTTAATTTTGTAGTATATGTATGTCACTTGTAATTCATGTGATTCGAGAGACACAATAACTACCGAAATTACCCGATACTTGACATAATCGACCCGAATTTTTTGTTAAACCGGTTAATTTTGGTTGCATTTTTTAATTCCGTATCTACCCGATAAGCAGATTGTTGGTTTTGGCACTCAAAGCCCCATAAAAATTTGTGGAAGCATTGAAAAACCCGAGAGAAGAATTGGAGAGAATTAGAGTGAAAGAGATTTCTTTTTTTTTTTTTTCATTAATTTTCATGGAGACACAATAGGAGCTTTTATACAGAGAAAAAGAGGAGAAATAAGCCGTAGAGAAGTCTCTAGAATCTCACTGCATAAGAGAGAAAAGAAGGAAGAAGAGAGGAGAAATGGTCC
This sequence comes from Lepidium sativum, assembly GCA_023374145.1. Classification (NCBI taxonomy): domain Eukaryota; kingdom Viridiplantae; phylum Streptophyta; class Magnoliopsida; order Brassicales; family Brassicaceae; genus Lepidium; species Lepidium sativum. The sequence continues at coordinate 35,009 of JAKUCM010001916.1, forward strand.
CCCCCTTTTCAACGGTCATTTTGACCAAAGGTTTAAAACCACTCGGTTCTTGTCTTATTCACCAACGATCTTCTCCTTATCTTCTCTCTAACGGTCCTCTCTTTCCAACGGCCCTCTTATGCCTTCAACAAAATATGTTCCTTGAATCAATACTCCCCCTTCAACAAAGTATGTTCCTTGAATCAATACTCTCTCCAACAAGTTACGGTTTAACTTGCTTTTATCCCAAGGTTCTCATGAATCAATACTCCCCCTCAAGTTAAGCCACAAGGAACAGAGGCTTAGCTTGGAAGCTCATAAACGATCACCTCGTTAAAAACCTTCGGAGTCAAAAACCAAATGGGAGAAAAGACTTGGAAGGGAAAAAGAGTATGACCATTCATGAGGAGGGGACCTTTGATCATGGTTGATCAAAACTCACAAGTGCTAGTTTGCCGTAGATATATTGAAAAACCTTAGTACTTGCGGCATTGGTAAAGATGTCCACCAATTGGTCTCCACTTGGTGTGAAACACGGAACCACAATCCATTCTTCAATCCGTTCCCGAACCTTGTGACAGTCCACTTCCACATGTTTGGTCCTCTCATGAAACACTGGGTTGGATGCTATGTGTATTGCTGCTTGGTTATCACAATGCATGATAATTGGCTCATTAGTGTCTTGACCCAAGTCTCGGGGAAGAGCTTTTAGCCATACAAGCTCATCCGTAAGTCTTCGCATGGCTCTATATTCAACTTCAGCACTCGAACATGCAACCACCTTCTGCTTCTTAGTTTTCCATGTTACCAAGTTGCCTCCAATGAACGTACAATACCTGATCGTTGACCTCTTATCACTCCTATCTCCGGTCCAATCAGCATCACAATATCCAGAAATGGTTGAGCTCTCATTTTTACCCATCCACACCCTTGACCCGAGCTGCCTTTGAGATACTTGAGAATCCGCTCTATCATGGTCCAATAATGCTTTGTTAGGGCTTGCATGAAGTGGCTCACCTAATTCACGGCAAAGCAAAGGTCGGGTCGAGATATGGTTAAACATATAAGCTTACCGACCATTCTTTGGTATTTGGTGATATCCTCGAATGGCTCATCTTCGATGTAGTCTTTCTCCCCCTTTAGGATAACCTTGTAACCTTCTATAAGTGGCGTCTTGGCCGCCTTACAATTCTCCATACATGCCTCATGAAGCAAATCAAGAGTGTATTTCTTTTGAGAGAGAAAAGGCCTTCCGGAGAGCGGCCGATTTCAATCCCTAGGAAATACCGGAGCTCTCCCAAATCTTTGATATCAAACATAGAGTGAAGATAGGATTTAGTGACAGCAATACCTGCCTTATCATCGCCGGAGATGATAAGGTCATCAACGTAAATCAAGACAACGACAATTCTTGTTGGGCTGCGGAGTGTGAACAAAGTATGGTCGGCCTCAGATTTGTGGAATTCATGGTCACGGAGTGTGTGGCTGAGCTTATGGTACCAAGCGCGTAGGGATTGCTTCAATCCATATATTGCTTTCCGAAGGCACAAAACTTTCCCGGGAGCAATGCAGGGTTCTAAGCCGGGAGGTGGAGTCATATAGACCTCCTCATCAAGTTCACCTTGAAGGAATGCATTCTTGACATCCATCTGCCAAAGATCCCAAGAAAGGTTAGTGGCCAAGGAAAGCACAACCCTTACCGTGTGAAGTTTGGCAACCGGGGCGAAGGTGTCGCCGTAGTCGAGACCGTAGGTTTGAGTGAAGCCTCGAGCCACCAGACGCGCCTTGTACCGATCAATGTCCCACTCTTGTATTTGATAGTGAAAACCCACTTAGAAGTGATAGCCTTTTTCCCGGATGGAAGGTCTGAGACGTCCCACGTGTGGTTCCGAGTCATGGCGTGGGATTCTTCCATAATCATGTCCATCCATTCCTTGGAATTCTTAGCGTCATCAAAGTTCCGGGGAACTTGTGCCAATTCAACCTTGCCAAGGAAATCATAAAACTCGGAAGGTAAAAGGTTAGGCGATAATACCGATTGAATTGGATGAACCATCGCATGGGCAGTGTAGTAGTCCCAAGGGTACTTCCAGGTGGACGGGTCTTTCCGCACCCGTGTTCCGATCCGGACGCCTGCGCCCTCAGCTGACCCCGAGGAATTTTGTTGTGTAGGACACCCGAGATGGTTGAGGATGAACCGAAGAGTGGAGGCATGATCCATATTAGGATCGGCGAGGTCCCGAAGATCCTCCCAATTCTTTCCCTTATAGTAACCTCGATCCTCAAGGAATTTGACGTCCCTTGACATGTACACTCTTTGGTTTTCCGGGTCATAACACTTGTAGCCTTTTTGAGTGGATGAATAGCCTATGAACATACACTTCTTGCTCTTGGCGTCAAGTTTGTTCCTAAGCTCTCCGAGAACTAAAGCAAAACAAACACACCCAAAAACACGTAAGTGTTCTAAGGGAGGTTAAGTCTTGTTGAGTACCTTGAATGTGGATTCATCCTTAAGGACTTTTGTCGGTGTTCGATTGATCAAGTAGCAGGCCGTCATAACCGCGTCTCCCCAAAACTTCTTCGGGACGTGCATATGAAACATGATAGACCGAGAAACCTCCATCAAGTGGCGGTTTTTTCTTTCGGCCACACCATTTTGTTGTGGATTGTAAGGGCAACTAGTTTGATGTAATATGCCGTGTCTAGTGATATGTTCTTGAAACGATTGGCTCATATATTCTCCTCCATTATCCGTCCTAAGTACCTTCAATTTTGAGTTGAATTGATTAGCAACATAAGTCTCAAATTTTTTAAATGCATCGAACAATTTATCTTTTGATGGAAAGAGATTTATCCAAGTGTACTTTGATTTTTCATCTACGAAAGTGACAAAATATCGATGATTATCCCTAGAGGGACATGTAGATGTCCAAACGTCGGAATGCACAAGATCAAAACATTGTTCATAAATTGTAGAAGATAATGGATAAATAGCTTTGCAATGTTTGCCTAAAATGCAAGCTTCACAACTAAAATTATCAAAAGAAGTGTTAGGCAACATGAGAGTCAAAGCACAGAAATGAGGGTGGCCAACCCTTGCATGCCAAGCCGAGTTACTAAGGCTTCCAGCAGCCAAACTAGACAAAGCCAAACTAGAACTATGTAAATGAGACAAAAGCTTGGGATCTTCTAGGACATATAGCCCATTTTGCACCCGTCCTTGTCCAATCTCCTTTCCGGTCTTAATATCCTGAAAAATCACGTTGTTAGGTCCAAATATAACATGACAATTGAGGTCCAAAACAAGCTTTCTAACCGACACAAGGTTGGAAGTAAATTACGGCATAGAAAAAGCTTTTGTCTTTTTGTCAAAGAGACCAAGATTTCCTACTCCACTAACCAATATTCTATGCCCATTAGCTATCACCACATTCCCTACAGCCGATTCTATATTGCTAACCAAGCTCTTATCACTAATCATGTGATGAGAGGCCCCAAAATCCACAATAATAGGCTTAAAGAGGTTGTGAGAGTATAGACAAATACCAGAATCATTTAAGGATTTAAGAGAGTGGATAAGAGCATCAATGTCGGATATCTTGAAGGCACTTCCTTGGAGTGAAGAAGAGGCTGCGGAGGGATATTCATGATCCTTAGGAGTATTTTGAACCGAGCTCACATTGTATCCGCAATCTCCGGCGGATTCATGAGACAGATTTGCCTTAGAGTCCTTGAACTTCATAGGTTTGAGGTGAGGATGAAGGAGCCAACATTTGTCCTTAGTGTGCTCCTTTTTCTTACAATGTTCACACACAAGTCGTTTCCTTTCTTTCATCCTCCCTTGCACCTTGTTAGCCTGATGAGTTATGGGTTATTTTTCCCTCCAAACAAGTCGATGGAGCCTTGTTCCTTTTGAACTAGAGAGCACACATCTTCGAGGATTGGGAGAGAGTTATTTGTGGCTGCCGTTCTTAGGATATGCTTGACAAGATCCGTGTAATTCGGATGAAGATTCATCAAGAGACCAAATACCTTGTCTTCCTCATTCCTTTGTCTCACCACTTTTGGATCAATTGAGAAAGGCCTAAGCATATCTAATTCGGCCCACAAGAAACTAAATTTTCCGAAGTAATCCGTGAAACCAAATCCTCTTGAAGGAGACTAGCTAGGGCTTTATTTACCTCAAAAACACGAGTGAGATTAGAGACATTACCATACACTTTTTGAGGGTATCACATAGCTCCTTGGCGGTCTCACAATAAGAGTAGGCTTCAAGGATCGGAGGGTCTAAGGAGTTTTGGATGATACACTTAACTATTTGATCAACTTGGAACCATTCATCATCTTCATCAAGTGCATCTTCATCATCCTCACTCGAGTTATAAACCTTTAGAGGCTTAGTCTTCACCATATGGGTCCAATACCCTCGGCAAGTGCATATGGCGGTTTTGATTGTCCGAGCCCAAAGAAGGTAGTTCACACCTTTAAGGGTAATAGGAGGAAGAGGGGTCTTGATTGGATCCATTTGAAACTTTCGGATCAGAAAGTTCAGATCTGGGCAAAAGAGCTCGACAAGATGCGACCTTTGCTTGAGAAAATACCGAGAAAGTTCGAACTTTTCTTGAAACCGAAGCACAATATCTCCAAGATTTTGACAAAAGGTGGAAGCTTTATGCTGAACAAGAAGAGGAGAGCTTGGAGAATTTTAAAGCTACTGGTTTTGAGAGATTGGAGAAGAGAAGAAGGGATTTATCTCCTTTTGTCCCGAAAGTGACTCGTCGGGAAGAATGCGCCCAACCCAAAAAATGTGTGAGCGATTTGACAAGAGTTTGAGGGATTAAGTGAGATGAGAGAATGAGAAAGACCAAGAATCTACTGCTCTGATACCATGTTGGTTTTGACACTCAAAACCCCAAGAAAAGTTGCGGAGACAATTAGAGTGAAAGAGATTTCTTTTTTTTCATTAATTTTCATGGAGACACAATAGGAGCTTTTATATAGAGAGAAAGAGGAGAAAGAAGCCTTAGAGAATTCTGTAGAATCTCAATGCATAAGGGAGGAAAGAAGGAGGAAGAGAGGAGAAATGGTCCCTCCTTTCAACGGTCATTTTGACCAAAGGTTTGAGACCACTCGGTTCTTTACTCACCAACGGTCTTCTCCTTATCGTCTCTCCAACGGTCCTCTCTCTCCAACGGAAGTCTCTTCCTTGCTCTCCAAGTTACGGCTTCACTTGCTTGTATCCCAAGATTCTCATGAATCAATACAGATTACCCGATCCAACCCGAACCGAAATACAAAACTTAAAGGAATGATGAGAAATGAGAGAGTAAGAAGATAATTAGGAGTACCAGGAAGATATGTGAAAAAAAGAAACGGAATAAAAAAACAAATAAATTAAACTTGACAAAAAAAATTTAGAAATTATAATTGATGGTCTTATAAAAAATAAATATTCAATATATTGGTCTGCTATATAAAATTATTCAATAACATGTGTGTGTTTTATAAAAAATATTAAATTTTAGTACGTGTAGAAATAAAATTATGCTTTTAGAAAGAATATTAAATTTTAATTTAATTTTGTACTAAAAGTTATATTGTAAATAGAATTAGAGGAGAAAGGAATGAGTGGAGAAAAATAAAAAAAAATGAAAAGAGTATAACAATAAATATTATATAAAATATGTTGAATATTACACTCTCTTTGGACCATTGAATGAATTATAATTGAAAAAGTGACTATTTGGCCAATAATCCCTAGGATATAAAAGAAAAAGAAAAGAAGATAGATAAATGATACTTTTACAAATTAAGTCCATGTCGGTTTATGGATTATAGAAATTTAATTGCGTGTCTAGATAAATAGATCGATATGTGTTAATATATATAGTAACATATTTTGCCATTAATAAAAAATTGTTTTGTTTATTAGCTATTTGTTTTTCATATAACTTTTTAAAATAGCACATATTTTTACTTCATAGCAGTATCCTATCATAATTATATTTTACAGATATTGATGCATAATGATATCATATCTTGCACCCAAAAAAACATAATTATCATTAGTGCATTCACAATTTGCTTTTTTAAACAAATATATTTTGTATAGAATATTACTCTTTAATTAAATGCATAATCGTTACTACTTCATGAATAAAACGGTCATTTCATATAATTCAATGCATGATAATTTACCCCAAAAAAATTCAATGCATGATCTTTTTTTTTAGTAGTAATTCAATGCATGATCTTTACTCTAGTATGAATAAGCAGGTTATCATATACATGTCAGATCTTACAGAGAGAGAAAAAAAACAATGAAAGGCATGACTTATTTTTTGTTTGTTATTGGATTGTGTGTTGGTTTGCGTAATGCAAAACTTTTTCCCAAAAATTACCTATACTTCAAGAGCTTCCTTAATCCAAACAATATTCTCAAAATTCATTGTATTTCGGACGAAGACGATTTAGGCTTACACAACTTGAGTCCTGGACAAACCCTAGATTATAGTTTCCATGATAGTATTTTGAAGACGAAGATCGATTGTGGCTTATGGCAAGGAGTTGGTTTCAAGTTTCATGCAAGTTTTAGGGCATATGAAGGTGGTGGTCTCATTGCTCATTATGGTAAAATAAATTTGTGGGATGTTAGAGAAGATGGGATTTACTTCACACATGGTACAAACCCACCCAAATTAGAGTATAAATGGCAGAAATGGAGAGCAGTTTAATACAACAATTTTATTCAATTCTTGTATTATGGAAAATTAATAAAAACATTGTTGAAAAGTGCAAGGAAAAGGTCAGACAATTTAGAAAATATACTTTTTAAACCATTTAATTGTTACAACCAAAATAAATTTTGCGATCAAGTATTACATTATTTTGTTTACAAACAGTCTCCATCAAAGAACAAAATTGATGGTCAAGTGGTTAAATACATATTTCTGTAATTTTCTTCACTTAAACTGATCTTAGAGATTTGTGTAATTTTGGGTATTAAGATTATTGATTGGATCTTATCTATACGGACAAAAAGAAATTATATAGTCAGTTATTTATAAGAACTGAAGAAAAACAAAACAATTAGATGAATTGAAAAATAAAAAGGAACTATAAGACTAAGAGATGAGGCAATTGTTACATTATTCATAAGGATAAATAATGAGAGAATAAATAAATGAAGATGATAAAGAGAGTCAAATAGAGTGAAGATGAGGATTCTGATCCATTCTTCTTCATTGCTTTGTCTGAATTCACATACTTATTCATTTCTCCTCTAATGCTTCCATCTCCTGCTCTTGGGTAGATACAATTTTCATAACCTACAAACATGTAATATAAGATTTGTTTTTCACCAAAATGTAAACTTGTGTGATAACCAACTCATGATCTTATAACAAAATTGGTAAGACACATAAAGGGTAAAACTTACTTGGGTTATTGGAAGTAATCCTCGCAGTGTTAGAGAAATCGCAATCTGTAGGGTTTTCAGGAGATCTTTGGAAGTGGCATAAGCTGTATGAGAGGCTAGATTGTTAGGCTCAAAACAAATTCCTCCAGGCTTTATTGGACCACAATCAATTCCTTGACCACAAACCCAATCAAGACTATCTTGCAACTGCTCTTCGCTTGCATCCTCCTTTGGCACACACCATCCCATGGATGTTTGCTTTCCCAAAGATGGAGATTGTGACGTCTCCTATTATCACAAACAACAATCATAAGTATCTTGGAAATAAGCAATATATGGTTGATTCACTCTAATGTTGGAAGACAAGAGTTCGAATCTTCTCATTGACGATTATGTAGTTTATCAGTTCAGTTCAACATACACCATAAGCATAAGCTTCGAACAAGATCATGGGAACTTTTTTTTAGCTGGTTCTCAAGTCAACGGCCTACATAATACGACTACACCCGAGGGCCATAATAACCATATAAAAACTTTGAAAATGCCACACACAAATGCGAGTCAATATTCAAACCTGGAAGCGCCTAGACTTCCAATTATTTTCTAAATTAATCATACGTTATGGTAATCGTAGTGGTACCTGATTACCAGTAGGTTTAGTAAGTCCAATGTCGTAGGCCATGGAAAGATCAGGCTTATAAAGGCCAAAAGATCGTTCAAAGGAAGGGCCAGGCTTGAGATTCTCATCAAAGAGAGCAAAAATGTAAGTGTCGATGGATTTGCCAGGCATAAGCGGAGTACCAACCATGGATCTTAGATGAGCAATTAGGTTCCCATTGTAAGCCTTTGCATTCTCAACACTCGGACCAATCTCGTTACTGTCACCTATCGACGGCCAACCTGTTTCGGCCACCACAATTTCCACATTCTCGAATACCAATGATTTCAAAGCTGAGTGCACTGCATCAACATATGCCAAATTGAAACCCTAGTGAATTAATATAACGTGTTTGGCAAGAAACCCATTAAAAAAGAAAACTTTTTATGCCTAACTATAATCAATGAGATTGTTATAATTCTTTGATGCATATATTAGAGAGAAAGTTCCATGTAACAAACTGTTTTATAAGTAAATTTTTTGTACTGTTTTTTTTTTGCTCGAGTAAATTATTGTGCTGTTTACATTAATATATGTATTTTTGCCAACATATTAATATATAAATTGACATTATTTGACTATTATCGTTTTTGTTTTATCAACATGATTAAATGTAGTTAACTAAATTACCAAGTAACAATCAAGATAACTGAAGTTAAAATAGGTATTATTAAAAACCTCTTATATATAAATATTTTAAACATCAAATTTTGTGAAAAAAATTTTGAGAAAAAAGAGAGTACTAAAGTGGGAAAAAGTTACAAAATAAGTTTTCAACGATTAACCAGAGATTCTTCACATTAAAAAAATTTTATATATCTTATATAATTACAACTAATAAAGATTAAAAAAGCAAATAATTGAAGATCTCGGTGTATCCAAAGATAGATTAATAAGTGAAACATATACCACTAGATTGAGACCTAAAAAACAATTCTTACCTGCCAATTTGATTAAATAATAATTAGTGATACTAGCTTGAGCTGGATTGCTAGATTACAGTATAAAAAGTCCACCAAATTCAAGGAAAATGATTATAGTTTCAAATTTATAAAAAAATAAACTAGAGAATTAATCCTCATTAAAGTAGTTGTCTAGTGACATTATTGAACTTACCTGAGCATCGAACATGTTCATGTACATGATTCCAGTGTTGGAGTCTTCCAGGGTTAGGCTGAAAAAGAGAAAACGACAGCGTTTCAGATCTCGTGTCGCTTTGGTACGCAAAGAACGGGTACGGGTTAATGGCAAAAGGCGAACCGGTATCGCTAAGAAACTGTAGAGTTCCCTTTAAACCGGTGTGGTAATTAGGAGCAAATGAACCGGCTGAGGGCGGTTCGGAGTTACCAAGCACCGTCATTGCATGAACCGTAGATACTTTGATTTTCCCGCCGAGTGAAAGCAACTTGAGAGCCTTTTGGACATTTTGCATCGCCGGGAGAAGTTGGTTTACTAGATTCAGATCATTAGACAACAGTACCTGCATCAACGAGAAGATATACATTTAGGGTTACTTTTGTGTCGACCATATACACTTCTTAATTTTAAATAAACAAATTACATACTCTATGTTCCAACATTTTGAAAGAAAATATATAGATTTGAGTGAAACTTAAAGGAAGATGGAGAGGAGTGTTACTACAAGAAAACATCGAGAAATCCGACCGCATTTCCGACGGCACGGGTTGGGTCGGATTATTCCGACATCACATCCGACCATAAGCAACGCGTAAAGCAAAGTTTGAGATGCGGTCGGGTGTGGTCGGTAATTTCCTACCAACACCGACCATATGTATTTACCGACCAGTACCGACGACGGTTGTCGGTTGTTGTCAGAAAGTTTCCGACCACAACCGACAGGTACTTGTTTCTGATGGTTACCGACGTGACCAGTACAAAACGTTCCACATGTGTCGTTTTCAATTGTAACCGAAAACAGGTATATGCGTCAGTACCCGTCGGAAACAGTAAGCATTTAGTTCTATATATAGCTTAAACGATCCTCTTCCCTCAACACCATCATTTTTGCATAAATTACCAAACATAATGGCAAATATCAATTTTCGGGCTTGGATGGATGAAGATATAAACGATCCGGAGATGGGATTACTTACCGAAGCGTATGCAGCAGGGATGAAACAATTTATGGAGTTTGCCGGAAATCAAAGCATAACTCGTGAAACTGGTAAGATGTACTGCCCTTGCCCTAAATGTAAAAATATGAGATTTATTTCTGTAAAACAAGTATGGTTGCATCTATATAGTAGAGGTTTTATGCCGGGATATAAAGTATGGTACTCGCATGGAGAGAACCCAGCTATGGTTAATTTTGCAAGTACTAGTGCAAATGTAGAATGTGGTTTTGGTAGAGGCGGAACTATGCTAGAAGATTTTGGAAGTATTGGTAATGTAAGAAGTTCCATTGAATGTTTTGAGGGGGATGTAGTGGTGGAATCGAGAGTTGATTCAGAAAACGTAATTAGTTCAATTCAGATGGTGAACGATGCATTGAGGGATAATATTCCTGATTTTGGGTGGGAACAAACAGAGGGGAATAACCAAATATTGAAGCACAGAGTTTTAATAATATGTTGGATGCAGCGAAAAAGCCGCTGTACGGTGGGTGCGAGGATGGCATATCACCATTATCGACTGCAACTGACTTGATGAACATCAAGACAGATTACAATTTAGCTGAGTCATGTGTAGATGCAATAACTAATTTGTTTAGCATGACTCTACCGAAAGATAATATAGCCCCAAGTTCTTACACCGAGGTGCAGAAATTGGTTGCGGGACTTGGGTTACCGTACGAGATGATAGATGTCTGTATCGATAATTGTATGATTTACTAGAGAGAAGATTCAGATATGTTGCATTGTCGATTTTGTCGTAAACCTCGGTTTCAGGAAATCGGAGGTAGAAATCGAGTCCCGTACAAGCGGATGTGGAATTTGCCACTAGGAGACAGGTTAAAACAGTTGTATCAGTCAGAGTGTACTGCTGCTGCAATGAGATGGCATGCGGATCACAATTCCTAAGATGCGAAAGCATGGAAACATTTTAATTCTGTTTATCCAGATTTTGCAGCAGAAAGCAGGAATGGGTTTAACCCGTTCGGGAAACATGGCCGACAATATTCTGTTTGGCCGGTGATTTTTACATCATACAATTTACCGCCATCACTTTGTATGAAGTCAGAATTCTTATACTTGACAGTTGTGGTACCAGGGCCTGATCATCCCAGAAAATCAATAGATGTGTTCTTGCAGCCACTAATTTATGAGTTGAATCAATTGTGGGAGAGTGGTGTCGAAGTGTTTGATGTGTCATGTGGTTTGAATTTTATGATGAAAGTTGTACTAATGTGGACTATTAGTGACTTCCCTGCGTATGGGATGTTGTCTGGGTGGACGACACATGGTAGATTGTCATGTCCAACATGTCAAGACAGTACAGAAGCATTCCAATTGAAACACGGAAGAAAAACTTCTTGGTTTGATTGTCATAGGCGTTTTCTGCCAATGGATCATCCATATAGGAAAAGCACTACATTGTTTACTAGAAACAAGAAAGTGATGTACGGGCCACCTCCAGAACCTGATGGTCGTACAATATTAAACCAACTTCGTGATTTCGGTGCGGAAAAAACTAAGGAATGTGGTGGGAATGGCAACTGTCCAGTTGACGGCGTTGGAGAGTACCACAATTGGCACAAGAAGAGTATATTTTGGGATTTGTCGTATTGGAAAACCCACAAACTAAGACATTGTCTAGACGTTATGCACATTGAGAAGAATGTGTTTGAGAATACTATCAATACTGTTATGAATGTGCAGGGGAAAACGAAGGATAATATGAAATCTAGATTAGACTTACCAGAAATTTGTGATAGTAAATCACTCCATTTACGTGGGAACAATAAAGTTGGACCTGTTCCGATATTTCGTTTGGATGCTGCGAAAAAGGTGTGTATGTTTTGAATAAAATAAGTACGTAATTTATATTTTTAAATGTAACTTACCATTATCATTACAATAGGGGGTGTTTTTTGATTGGATAAAACACAATGTGGAATTCCCCGATGGCTACGCTTCGAATTTGTGCAACTGTGTTGACAACTCGGAGGAAAAGTTTATTGGTATGAAAAGTCATGATTGCCATGTGGTTATGCAACGATTATTTCCTTTTGCATTTGCGTATTTGCTACCACGCACAGTGCACGAGGCAATAGCAGGTAAAATTTTCAACAAAGTATCATGTAAGTGGGGTTTACGTATTTGAAACTGACGATCAATTTATATTATTTGTTGGCTTGGGGGCATTTTTCCGTGACTCGTGTTCGCGGACACTAACTGACGACGGTATTAAGAACTTGAATGAGAAAATTCCAGTAATTTTGTGTAACCTGGAAAAGATATTTCCTCCATCGTTCTTTGATGTCATGGAGCATCTTCCGATCCATCTACCACGAGAAGCAGGTTATTATATTTCCATTATGTCTTTAAGTAATTTGTATTTAACTTGATATACCAATATTTTACATTACAGAGCTAGGAGGTCCTGTTCAGTACATATGGATGTATCCGTTTGAAAGATATATGTTTCGCTTAAAGAAGAAAGTCATAAAACATGAGCGGAGTCGAGGGTTCCATTGTTGCACAATGCTTGAATGAAGAAATTGTAAATTTCTCTGCAATGTACTTTCATCCAGATATTCAAACCAAGCGGCGCAGACCACCCAGACATGATGACGGAGGTCTACACCCAATTTACCCCGCATATGCGCCCGATACATTTTGTCAGGTGGGTAGGTTGAGCGGAAAAGCTAAACAGAGAAAACTAAGTACTGTAGAGATCAAACATATGCATATGTATATTGCAAATAACTGTGGTGAACTCACAGAACTAGAGCGGTATGTTTTTAATAGTATCTATATTGCAATATATCATTTGTGTTTATGTGGATCATATAATTAAGTTAGCAGAATTAATTACAGGGTATACATGGCTCAGTTAAGAGCAACTTATCCCACCCTGTCTGATGAAGATATATACGGTATCAAAGATGGGGAGTATACCGAGTGGTTAAAATTTTACGTACGTCGTTCAAAATTTGTTTTCAGACAGTTATTACTTATAAAATTTTTGAATTAATGTATTTGATACGATATTTGAATGTAGGTTACAAAGTGTTCTTCGCTTGGACAACAATTTCTGACATGGGTACAAGAGTTTGTTATGGGTCCAGTGTCAGTAGCGAATTCTTATCCAATGTACTGCACACGAGGTTATGCATTTAAAATTCTCCGTGAGGGGATGAAAAGACTAACTTCTGATTATGGTGTTTCTTCAAAGTCTGGTGACACAATTTACTATGGGGTTCTGCGAGAGATATTAGAGGTAAGCTACCCAGGTCTGATGGGTTTGAAATGCATAATTTTCAATTGTGAGTGGTATGACCCTACCGTTGGCACTGGTGTACGCATCGATGAGTTTGGGGTGACATCTTTTAATTCTCGACGTAAGCTCCCGAAATATGATCCTTTCATACTTGCGTTACAAGCTGACCAGGTTTGCTACCTAACATACCCACAAGTTTCAAACAGACATAACAATTGGATTACAGTAGCTTCCATCAACCCACGTGGAAGACTGAATGGACCTGCAGAACATGATCATATGCAGCAAGCAACACCGGGGATACTTGGACCGCTTGATATTGAACTTGGTATCGATCTGTGTGTAGATGTCACAGAACACGCTGATGCTACAGTACATGATGACTCTGATGCCTATATAGGAGAGTTTGGTACAGAGTCAACCGGAAGTTCTACAGACGCGTCTAACGACTACGATTCTGCTTCTCAATAACTTTATGTTTAACAATTTGTATTATGAAACTGTTAAATATGTAAAAAAGTTTTATAAATAAGTATGTGTCATTTCAAAATAATTTTTAGACATAATTATTAATACGTAGAAGTGTTAATAATTTGTGATATGTGTATGAACTTATACGAGAAACAGTCGGTTCCGGTCGGACCAAGTGAAAACCGACCAATACCGACAGAAAAGAGGGGGGAAAGAGGAGGGCAAGAGGCGCGAACATAATTTTTGCAAAATCGGGGTGTTGCCACGCGATCCGACAGGTACCGACCACCTCCGACCATCTCCGACATAAATACACCATCTTCATCTCTTTCCTTCTCCTCCGCCATTAACACTCACCTCCTCCACTTACAGCCACCACGTCTCACTTCGCAAGGCCATTCCGTGACCGGAATCCCTCCGTTTCCTCCCGTCCACTCAACCCATGTAAGTTTCTCAACCTTTTCCTTCACAATTTTGATTTTGTTTCTCAAATTTTAGAAAGTGATTTCGAGAAATGCTTGAATGAGGTTGGTTAAACGGTTAGAAGTAGGAATTGGTTGTGTGGTTGTGTCTAAATCCTTGCGTGAATTTTGGGTTTATGGTGGTGTTATTGTGAATTTGATTTTGGAAATGATTTGTGGTGAATGAGGTTTCGCGATTGATTTTGCCACAATTTCGCCGTTTTAGTTCGTGATTTCTTCGTTCTTGCTCTAGAATCATGGTTGATTTCGCTCTTGCTCTAGTTCGTGGGTGACTTCGTTCTTCGCTCTTCGCTTTCTTCGATCTTCGCTTTCTTCGTTCTTCGCTCTTCACGTTTGCTAACAACAAAATTTTTATTTTTTTTTCAATTTTTTTCTTCTTAATTATACAAAAAATACAGTATTTTTAAAATTATAGTATTTTAATGATAAATGATACAGTATTATACTAAAAAATACAGTATTTTTAAAAATCTGTATATATTTTTTTATCAAATTTTATAAGTAATTTTAAGTATATGGACAATTTAATAAGTATCATGATACTTATAAAAGTATTTACAACCTATTACTAATTTTATTTAATTATTAAAAATAAGACGTTCCAATTTTATTTTTTCCAGGTCTAGTTACAGTGACTTTCAGAGACACTTACGTGGTGTACTTGATTCGGACCAGACACAGAGTCCGAGTCCTGTCCAGGATTCAGCTCCCGATTCCCAACCACAAAGCTCTGTGGCCAACTTGACGATTGAGCAACTCCTCACTGTAGAAGGTCGTCGTCACATTCACGTGCTCGATCCGAACGGTGGTTCTTGGTATTTTATTTTTCCCTCCTAATTAAATATTGTCGTACATTTAATTTTATTTAATTATTTAACAGATTTATATTTACCATTTATTTTTTCAGGTTTTGCTATGAAAAAGGCATCAAGAAGTCGATTCTAAAAATGATTCAGCACCAGCTTTCCCAAGCCTATCCTAGGTATAATGATTTTCCCCGGGAACTCCAGGAGAGTTGGTTCAAATCTTTTACGGTAATTTTAGATTTCTATATTACAATTAGTTATATTATACTATTGCAAATTAATTATTTTGTTCAGCAAGATTTTAAATGGGACGTCGAGATGACTCCGCGTGTCAGAGCAGAGTTTGATAAGCAGTGTCGCGCCTCATACAAAAACAACATTCATGAGTGGAAACAAGCATGGAAGGCGGGCAAACAACAACATCCTCGGTGCAGACCTGAACTTTTCCAACAGTTCGTCGTTTACTGGGAACACGAGGACACTAGGAAAGTCGCATCCAGAAATTCCATCAACCGGAACAGCACTCGCGGAGGTTTAGGAGTCGCTACCCATAACAACGGTGCTCAGACATTTGAGGAGCATTCCCGTGTTCTGGTTCGTAACCTCTTAAGTTAACTTACATTTCATTTTAAATTGTTCCAAAATTGTAATTTTATTTTGTAGGCATCTCAACTTGGCGAGGAACCTGATTTATTCGTCCTGATGGAGGATACCCACACAAACAAACAGACAAAGCGGGTAGAGGACAGGAAGGTGCTCGGTGTTCTCGAGGCGGTCA
>JAKUCM010001917.1:0-110706 GCA_023374145.1 Lepidium sativum
CTGCTGGGTGTAATCTGAATACCTCTTTGACCATGAGCTTGAAGTAATAGAGCTTGGTCAGATCTTCTTCTGTGATTCTGTCCTTGTCTCCCAGTGTAGTCCGAATCTCTTCTTGCACTTTCTTCATCACTTTAGGGTTTCTGATCAGCTCGGTTATAGCCCATATCAATGTGGAGGCGCTTGTGCTAACTCCAGCTATAAATATGTCCTGACATAACACAGATTCTGTGTTACAAGATTTTGACCACTAGGAATTTACACAGGTCTATGAATCAATCAGACTGAATACATCTAGATCAGAAGTCAGAATTACCCTAATTTGCATTTATAAATAAGTTACTACTTACTAGAAACGTATAACTATTCCAATTCGATATTGTATTACCGAGATCATTCCTTTGAGATGGTCCGTTGTGAGCTTGAAAGAGTCTCCATCTTTCTCTTGCTTCTCCTTTATACTGATCATCACGTCTACGATATCTGGATTCTCTGCTAAAGTTCTTTTACGCTTAAGATGATCATCGAGAACGTTCTGAAAGAAAGTGTTAAGCTCAGAGAAAATATTATCGAATCTCTTGTTCTGACCGGAGATCCAATCAACGAATCTACCGATTCTTCCAGGAAAGAAGTCTGAGAACATCGATGTCGTCTCGAGTAATTCAGGACCTTTTTACAAGTTCCACGATGCTATTTTCATCTATGAACTCACACTCATGGAAATTTATCCCAAAACCGATCCTACACACGATACTCCCAACTAATGAGAAGATGGTTGTCTTCAGATTTACCAGAGATCCTCTGGAAGCAGATTCAGAAAGTTTCGTGACCAAAAAGTCATTCTCTTCCTCTCTAATATACCTGAAAGACTGAAGCTTTTTCGTGGTGAAGAGTTCGACCACTGAGAGCTTTCGCATGGCCTTCCATTCCTCACCGAAAGGTGCGAATCCGATGTCTTTAAAGTTGTAAGAGATCTTTCTGGTCCCAGCAGTCTCTGGTCGACTGCAACATTCAAGATCGTGGGTTTTGAGAACTTCCTCTGCTGCTTCTTTTGATGAGATCACGACTACGGGGACGAAACCGAATTGAAGAAGTGTCACTGGACCGTGGTTTTGAGAGAGATTCCTGGGAGGTAAGTCGTGGATCTGGTGTAAGTTTCCGATGATTGGAAGCTTCTTTGGTCCGGGAGGAAGGTTCAGTTTAGAAGGTTTGAAATTTTTCAAAAAGAGTAACATAAAGGGTAAGAGATACAAGAAACAGAGGAAGATTGACATTTTTGTTGTCTGTTTTGTTTTCTTTTTCTTTTTTGGGTGTATTGTTTATGAATAATGTATGAGTGAACATACTATAAACGAAAAGTCTTTGGGCGGTAATGTTCATTTTGAAGAACTTAACAATAGATTACTAGTTTATCTTTCGAAAATAAACAACTTGGGTGATTTAAATATTGCATCAATCATCAGATCTTTTCTAAAGGATAACATTACAGCTCACACACGTGTTGGAGGTTGTGACCCACACGAATCAATCTGTTCTGACTTACACAAATCAGTCTTGAATATTATATTCCAGAAAATCCAAACCCAATCTTGATATGAATATGACCCAACCTAGTAATTTGATAGAATTATAATTCTTTTTGTTTTGTAGACTTTTTAAAACAACATTTTTGGAAATGTTAGATTTTAAGAAGATCTGTCGTAATAATATTGAACTTGTTTGTTTTCGTCGAATTAAATACAAATTCTTTTATCATTCCATAAAAATACAATTTTTAGTTTATCTTGCCGATTTAGAATCTCAATTAACCAAAATTAACAGCATCTTAACTTCGGTTTATTTTCATTAATTTCTTCCCTTAAATGAACAAAACACGGTTTTGCCCAAATCAATTTAAAATTCCTAGAGTTTTTTCCCAGTTTCATCTCTGAACTTTGAATTTCCATCTCTCTTCTCTTCTTTCAGTTTTCTTTTGATTTGTTCAATTCCTAAATGTTTGTGTGTATCAGTGTAATACAGGAAACACATGTGTCAATACAAAGACACTGTATTTCAAACACATGAAAAAAAAGACAGATCAAGCTTTCACCTTTATCTCCTAAAATGAATGAAGTATATAATATAACCTCTTAAAATTAGTATTCTATAAATTAATATATACTAAATATATTTATAACATAATATAATTTCATAATTTTAAATTAAATTTTAATTTAATTAATTATTAATAAATAAATAATTTTTACAAATTAATTAAAATTATTATTTTAGTGTAGTTTCAATATTATTAATTTATAAAAATTTAAGTATATTTGGATAAATTTCGAACTTTGATAAGTGCGGTCCTTATAAAAATGTTGGTATCATCACACACCAATTGAATATCTCGATCAACTACTTTCTCTCGTTGAATCTCTTTGTATTTCTTTCTTTCTTTCTGGATCAGCCAATTTCAGAAAACAAACACTGGCAATATCTGCTTCACCTTTAATTGCCGCTAATTAGACACACAATTACCTAATAACGCAACGAATCTATTAAAACAAGGATCTCATCAAATCAATCAGAACTAAACGACCCCTGAAACTAGTGGCAGTCAAATTGGAGATGAAGATGAAGGGAGATTTTAAATTGATTTGGGCAAAACAGAGTGTTTATTTAATTTTGGGACAAGAAATTAACAAAAGTAGACAGAAGTTAAGGTGCTGTTTTCCCTAAGTAATTAACAAAAACAGGCGTATTACAGACATTCAATAACCAGAACTAAGAAGTTTTATTGCCAAGAAAAACCAGATTTTTAGTGGTGAAGAACATGAGCGAATTTTAAAGTAATGGTCTCCTTGGCTTCTTCATTCTCCGGCAATCCCCAATCGAAGAAGTAAAGTAAATTCGATAATCCCAATTCAACAATAGCAATCCCCATTGTCATCCCTGGACAGATTCTCCTACCAGAGCCAAACGGTAAAAGCTCAAAGTTTAGTCCTTTATAATCTATACAGCTGTCGAGAAATCTGTCAGGGTCAAACTCATTTGGGTTTGGCCAGACTTTTGGATCACGGGCAATTGCATAAGCGTTGATCACGATCTGGGTTTTTGCCGGAATGTCATAGCCTTGGATCTTTATGTGAGACATTGTCTCTCTTGGGAGCAAAAGTGGAGCTGCTGGGTGTAATCTCAATACCTCCTTGACCATGAGCTTGAAGTAGTGAAGCTTATTAACATCTTCTTGTGTGATTCTCTTCTTCTTTTCCCCAAGTGTTGTCCGAATTTCATCTTGCACTTTCTTCATCACTTTTGGATTTCTAATCAGCTCTGTAATTGCCCATATCAATGTGGTCGAGCTTGTGCTCACACCTGCTAGAAATATATCCTGACATAAAAAACAAAGTGTGTGTTGCTAA
This sequence comes from Lepidium sativum, assembly GCA_023374145.1. Taxonomy (NCBI): domain Eukaryota; kingdom Viridiplantae; phylum Streptophyta; class Magnoliopsida; order Brassicales; family Brassicaceae; genus Lepidium; species Lepidium sativum. The sequence continues at coordinate 3,399 of JAKUCM010001917.1, forward strand.
TTTTTTTTGACCATTGAGAGATTTAGATAACAATTGTTTCAAATATACATAGATTTACCGAGATCATTCCTTTGAGATGATCAGTGGTGAGCTTGAAAGAGTTTCCATCTTTCTCTTGCTCTTTCTTCATACTAATCATCACATCGACGATATCTGGATTCTCTGCTGCTGTTCTTCCAGGCTTAAGATGATCATCGAGAATGTTCTGAAAGAAAGTGTCGAGTTCCGAGAAAAGATGAATCAATCTCTTGTTCTGACCAGAGATCCAATCCATGAGCCTACCGATTCTTCCAGGAAACAGATTAGAGAACATGGGAGTTCCAGTGACCATTTCAGACCTGTGCACAAGATCCACGATACTGTCTTCATCGATGAACTCGCACTCATATAGATTCTGTCCGAAACCAATCCTACACACTATACATCCGACTAAAGTATAAAAGGTTTTCTCAAGATTCACAGGAGATCTTCTCGAAGCAGAATCAGATAGTTTCATAACCAAAAAGTCAATCTCTTCCTCTATGATGTGTTTAAAAGACTGAAGCTTTTTCGTGCTGAAGAGCTCGATTACTGAGAGCTTTCGCATCGCTCTCCATTCTTGACCGTAGGGAGCAAATCCGATGTCTTTGAAGTTGTAAGAGATTGCTCTCGTCCCTACTGCCTCTGGTCGATTACAACACTCAAGATCGTGGATTTTGAGAACTTCCTCTGCTGCTTCGCTCGATGAGATGACGACCACAGGGACTAATCCGAAGCGGAGAAGCGCCACTGGTCCGTACTTTTCTGAGAGATTCCGACTATTCCTAGGATTTAGTTCTCGGCGTTGGTGTAAGTTTCCGATAATTGGAAGCTTCGGTGGACCCGGAGGAAGCTTCCATTTGTAAGTTTTGAGATTTCTGAAGAAGACTAAGATCAGAGGTAAGAGGAAGAGAAAACAAAGTAAGATTGCCATTTTTGTGGCTATGTTTTTTCTTTGTTCTGTCTTCTGTCTTTTAACTTTTATTGATAATTGAGATTCAACTAATGTGTAACTCTCAGCTGACGATAGCAATCCAAAGAAACGGCCTAAAATAGAATACCTCCAATCATTAAATCTAATATCATATAAATTATTGTATCATACATCAGAATGCATTAAGACAACTTCATAGTTTCACTCAACTTAGTAGTGTCGAACAGGTACAAGCATGAGAGGTACTTTCTTGACTATAGTGAGAGTACCCGCATCTTCCATACTGATGTCTGTAATTTCCATCCCATCAGGCAATCTCCAATCGAAAAAGTAAACCATATTCAACAATACCAATTCTATAGCAGCACTCGCCATTGGGATAGTTGAACACATCCTTCGACCAGACCCAAACGGTAATAGACTAAAGTTTTTTCCTCTGAAATCTACAGAATTGTTAATGAACTGCTCAGAGATGAAATCTTCACGATCGGTCCAACATTTTGGATCACGTCCGATTGTCCATATGTTAACTTGACTGATGTTTGTGGAGGAATATCGTAGCCTTGGATCTTGACGTGAGAGATAGTTTGTCTAGGCACAAAAAGTACTGGTGGGTATAGTCTGAAAGTCTCTTTGATTATGTTTTGTAAGTAATACACTTTGTTGAGGTCTTCTTCAGTAATACTCTTCTTTTCTATCCCAAGTGTGGTTCTGATCTCTTGTTGTATTTTCTTGATCCCTCTAGAGTTTCTTACAAGTTCTGTCATTATATAGCCTTACAAACTTAAATTGAAAAGAAATAACTATTAATAAATAATAATGACTTACTATCTTAAAATAACTTTGGATATACACGTTATATATCTTTACATTAATTTGCTTAGTATTAAATTTTGTATTAACATTAGAGCATAATCTTTTATAATTTTCTATTTTGACAAATTGTAATTAATAGAAAAATTCACAAATTTGGTTAGTATAGTGCTAATTAGTCTACTATATATACACGCATATGCACAATGATGTACTAGGAATTGCAGTCTTTATTTTCCTACGTCCACATTCATATTCTTTTAAGATTTTTGTCCATAGCCATAAGATGTTTTATTCTCTCACTTTCTTACCCGAAGAACTATTGACCTTGATTGCTTTGTTTCTAGCTTCATCTTCTTTGTCTAGATTACTTAAATTGAGATCTTCTTTAAAGCAATTACTTAAACTATGTGACCAAAGTGAGGTTTTGTTCAAACTTTCCTTAAAAGAGATTGAATTCGATCCCAAAAAACAAAGGCCTTTTGAACACATTCATAGATATAGGAAGCTATGTAACGTTATGGTAGAGGTAATACTGAAGCTCTTTATAGGTCAGGTATAATTTATTTGTTGCACTATGATAAAAGAGAAAAATGCTTCAGATTATTAAATGAAGCTTCCGAGAAAGGTTTTATTGACGCCAAATTTCTTTATGGTGTCACCCTACTATGCCTTGGAGTAACATCTAAAATAAGAGGTTATGAAATACTATCTTCTTTTATTATGACTATTTTGATAGAAACTAATGATAATTTTGATTCAATTTATGAAAGAGTCAATTCTTACCTTTACACAAAGTCCGGTTATTTTTTGGGATTTGATGAAAACATATGTCAAAGGCAAGTGTGCATGTGGAAACACACCTTCCAATTATCAAGAAGAAGCCGAAAACATTAAAGTTGATATGGTATGTAGGATTTGTTTCTAGGATTATGAAGTTAAGCGTCTTAGAGCATTTTTAATAGTAAAAATCTTACCATTAATCATGCTCTTGAGCATCTCCTAGTGTATCCTAATGGATGTAAAAAAATTGTAAGCTAAATTTCTGAAAGTAGAAACGACTCTTAATTAAGAGTTTTAAGAGTTGTTAACATATACCTACGTATCACAATTTAATTGGTCGAGTATTATTACTAAGGCGATTCTTCTTCTCCTCCTCGCGAAAGCTCGGTGGCCACTCATCCGAAGTCGAAGAGAGTTCACACTTAGAGCCGAAGATGGCTCCAAAAAACCGGTTCTGGATGAACTTAACGGCGAGGAACTTATGCAAGTTCAGTCTTCTGTCTCCGTCGTTCTTGGAAACTGTCTTCCTGAGTCTCCTGGAACTCTCTACATCACTTCCAGGTGAAGATTTTTTACTCAATTTTAGTTCTTCTCAATTGAGATAAGGGCCATAACTTGATATGATATGTGGTCTTATCATTTCAGGAAAGTAATTTGGCTGAGCGATGTAGACATGTTGAATTATGAAGCAAACGATTTGATTGATGGCTTGGAGGCGAATCATTACAAAGGGTTTTGTTTTAATTTTTTTCGATTTCTGTATTATAATCTTGCAGATAAAGGTCTCGGATTTGGTTCATTCCGTAGTGGATTTGATCCAATTAGATATCATTTTCTAATGGATTGTGTAAAAATTGCTGTGATACGGAAGCAAAGTGATGACTTTTGCAAACCTAGAGGCTCACAATGATGGATTTCATGCGTTTTCTAGTGTTATTTTGAGTTTAGGATGAGTAATTTACTTAGATTTTCGTTGTTTCTCCTCTTCCATGTCAGGTTTCGAGAGATGAACGGGAATTGAGCAATTCGAGAAGCTTACTCCGGAGAGCTTACTCTGATGAAAAATGATTCAAATTACAATCAATGATTTCAGTTACATGTTTTGCTAGTTTTTATTTCTAATCAATTGGGGGTTTCAGTTTTTACTTTTAATTATAGGACATAATGAGTTCATGGGTATAGTGGGTGCTGTTACATTTTTGTTTCTTATAACTTCATGTTGTCTCTTTCATTTTCTATTATCAGAGAATAAAAGATTTTCAGCAAAACTTTCTTTGTATTCTTTGTTCTTTTCTTACTTTTTTTCTTCTAGTGTTGTGTCTCGTAACAACATTGTGGTATCAGAGTTATGGCAGCCAATGGATCGAATCAGCAAGGTACGGTTCCGATATTTAAAGGTGAAAAATATCACCTTTGGAGTCTCAAGATGAAGACGATGTTCAGATCTCAAGAAAGTTGGGATTTGGTGGAGAATGGATTTGAAGATGCAAATCCTGTGGAATCTGATCAGCAGTTACGAGAGAGACGCAAGAAGGATGCAAAGGTGCTGTTTTGGATTCAGACGGCTTTGGAGGATGATATCCTGTCTCGGATCTCAGCGGTGAATACATCTCACGAAGCCTGGGAAATTTTGAAGCATGAGTACATGGGAGATAAGAAGGTGGTCGCTGTCAAGTTACAGACTCTTCGTCATCAATTTGAAACGCTTTTGATGAAGGAGAATGAGACGATGCAAGAATATTTGGCGAGAGTTTCCGCTGTTGTCAACGAAATGAAGTCTTATGGTGAATTTTTGTCAAATGAAATTGTTTTGAGTAAAGTTCTTAGGAGCTTAACTCCAAAGTTTGAATATGTGGTACCTGCAATCATGGATGCAAATGATATGAGTACATATACCTTTGACACCATGATGAGCTCGGTGATTGGTCATGAGGATCGTCTTGGTAATAAGACTGAGAAAAGTGAAGCAAAAGCTTTCCAAATGAAGGGAGAGTACTCTGGTCAGAAGAATGGCAGCAGCTCTGCAGCTGCAGGTACCAACAAGAGGCAGAGGAAGAGGTTATTATGATAACTCAAGAGGTACCAACAAAAGTGACATTCAATGCCATTATTGCAGGAAGTATGGTCATAAGCAGGCCGATTGTTGGAAAAGGCAGAAAGAAGAAAAGCATGCTAGCTTTGTTGAGCAAGAAGATGAGCAGCCTCGACTTTTTATGGCATTTAAAAGTGAGGAAACGTCCAAATCTGTGTGGTATTTGGATAATGGTTGTTCAAATCACATGACGGGAACCAAATCTTTGTTCAAAGAGTTAGATGAGTCCTACAAGCTTAATGTGAAACTTGGAAATGAAAAAGAAGTTCAAGTTGAAGGTAGAGGAGTCGTGGCTATCCAGAATGGTCATGGTAATCTCAAACTCATCTATAATGTGTATTACATTCCCGATCTAGCATAAATTGCATAAATTTCCCCTTGTTCTTCTTTAACTAGAAACACAGAATCTCTAGTGTCAAAATCCTTAAACCAAGCTGGTCTTCTGATCTGTCTTTTCACACTTTCTCTCCCATGTGTTTGAGTTGCTGCAGTTACACCTTCTTCTTCATCTACGACATCAACCCCTTCAGATTGTGTATGTGTCTCTTCTCAATCTGTGTTTTCACCCTGTGATACCGCAACCACTTTCTTCTCTGTTTCCCCTTCAGATTCATCCCACACAAGCTCTTTTTCTTCTTCTTCATTGTCCCAATTTCAGCGTGTATTTTCATCCAAATGAACATCACGGCTGATAATAATCTTTTTTGTCTCTGGATTATACAGGCGATATGCCTTTGACTACTTGCTGACACCAAATAACAGACATTTGATGCTCTTCTCATCAAGTTTAATCCTTCTTTCATATGGAACCAATGCATAAGTACCACTCCCAAACACTTTTAGATGTTCCACAGACGGTTTATGACTGCTTCATTTTTCCTCCAGTGTAATGTTTTCCAGCGCCTTTGAGGGACTTATGTTCAATATGTAGACAACATAGTTAACCTCATGCCAGAACCATCTTGGCACATTCATTTCTAGCAGCTTGCACCTTGTCATGTTCATCATTGTCCTGTTCTTTCTCTCTGCAATCCCGTTTTGTTGAGGTGTATACGCAGCTATGAGTTGGCGTTTGATTCTGTTTTCTCTGCAAAAACCATCAAACTCTCTTGAGTTGTATTCCCCTCCTCTATCAGATCGTAGGCACACCAGCAACTGCCCTGTTTCTTTCTCTGCATCAGCCTTAAACTCCTTGAAAGTCTTAAATGCTTCATATTTTTCAGTCAAAAAATATGTCCAACATTTTCTGCTATGATCATCAATAAAGTTGATGATGTACCTTTCCCCACTCTCTGATGTTGGCGTGATTGGTCCGCAAATGTCACTGTGAATTAACTAAAGGCACCAAGACGATTTCCACACACTCTTCTTTGGAATGATCTCTCTGTTTTGCTTACCTCTCATGCAGATGTCACATATGACTTCTTCCACTTCTTGACTCAACTTTGGCATTCCAATTACCATTTCTTTTTCTGTCAAAGACCTTAGTCCTTTGCTGTTGAGATGTCCATATCTCATGTGCCACAACTCATTCGTTTTCTCCATAACCTGCAGACATAATCCTTCTTCTTCTTTAGCTTTTCTCACAGCACAAGAATGATGAACATTCTGTTTTTTGACATTGTTGAGTGCATTATCAGCTTCTTCTCCTCTTTGTGTTACACCTTACATTCTCCGTTTTCAATAAGTATCCTCAGACCTTTCTCTTGCAACTGTCCCACGCTGAGAAGATTATTCTTCAGACCAGGTACATAATACACATATGTGATACATTGAATTCTTCCATTTATTTCCAATCTAAGTCTTCCTTTTCCATTTACCGACATTCGCCTATCATCACCCAACTTCACATTTCTATTGAATCTGTCATCTAACTGCATAAACCACTCTTTAGCACCACACATGTGGTTGCTACACCTGGAGTCAAGAAACCAACATGTTCTTTTTCGGTCTTCACTTCTTCAATGCATGTCATCAAAAGGAGATCCTCTTCCATCTCCGCAGAGTTTACTTCTCTCTCCCAATTTGAACATTCTGATCTGAAATGTCCCAACTCATGGCACTTCAAACATTAAAATCCTCTTTGTTAAAACTGCCATGACTTCTTCCTTGATATCCACCGCGACCTCTTCCTTTACTGGGAGATCCTTTACCAGGAGATCCTCCTCTTCCTCTCCCAGCACTTGGTTTCCACTGCCTTTCTACCTTTAGAGCCTTTTCATCACCCTCATATTAGGTCATGTTTTGTTCGTGTACCATCAGAGAACCATGCTGCCCATCCACCATCATGTTTTTGATGTCCTTTGACTCCTCAATAGCACACTATGTATGTGAATTTTTCTTCAAGTGTCCTGAGTATTTTCTCCACGATCTTGGAATCAGACATATTCTCCCCAAGGTTTCGCATATCATTTGCGACCTCCATCACCCGCGGAAAATATCCTTCTTGTGTTCTCATCTCGAAAATCTCAAAGTTTCGTCTTTGACTCTGCAATTGCGCACTTTGCACTCTATCGTTGCCTTGAAATTTCTTCTTCATCGACTCCCAAATCTCCTTTGATGTCTCCTTCTTAAGAATCGTTTTTAGGGTTATCTTGTCGATTGACGCAAACAAATAATTTTTGACTTTGTGATCTATCACAGTCTTCACTACGACTTTCTCTAGCAGCTCGGTTCTCTGTGCTCCCGAGAGAACTGTTCCTCTTTCTTGACTTGGAATCCCATTCTCTATTAGATCCCACCACTCTTTTGATCGAATTAGGTTTTCCATAAGCATTGTCCAATGCTCATAGTCCTCTTCGAATTTGGGTATCACCAGATTATCCTTATACCCCATATCTCGTTAGTATCAATCTCTAATACCACTTTGTTGTGTTCACAAAAAATTGAGAGAAGAAATTGGACTGAGTAATACTTTCTATTGATAAAAATGAAAGACAATCGACACTCAAATAGACTCTAGCTTACAACTGAAACAAAACGAAAATTTAGCAACTACCTAAGATTCAGTCACTACCTAAAACTTAGTCACAGCCACTTATCAATTGACTTATTCAATTGCAGAAACAAATAGACCAAAAAGAAAACCAATAACCTAATTTCTGAAAACTTCAGGACTTTATCCTTCAAGCCAAAGCAGAAAGAAAGAGAGTACAAAGGAGATTTGAGAGACATGGAAAGAGGAGAACATAACCATTGTTGGCGGTGGCCGAAAATCGCACTTATCTTTTATGGTATTATTAAAATTTATTTTTAATTAATTAATGTTTTGGTCACTACGATGAGTCATTCAAATTTTCAATAACTCAAATATCTAGTCGATAGTCGTTATCCAGCAAACGAACAAATGTTTATTCTTCCTACATCCTTGGTGTAGAAGAAAATTTACTTATTTTGTAAGATTGATGTTTCTTTGACGAAAAAACTATTTCACTTTTACTTTGTTGCATCTACCAATTTTGTCGTCAATTTTGTTAGTTCTGCATGATTAATTTAATTTTCAGCATCTCATCATTTTGTCCTACTTATTATACTATTCACTTTATTACACCAACTATTTTTTATACTATTCATTAACTCTCTGAATTATTTTTTCATATTAATTTATCTTCAGCGACTAATCATAATGATTGTCAAACGAATAAAAAATTATTTTTTTGTCGCGATCGCTGATTGCTAGTCACAGTCACAGTTGTCAGCGACCAATAAACAAACAAGGTTTTAATTCCAGTTTCTAAAAAGAATATCGTCCCGAATTTTAGATGAAAACGATATAGAGGATATACTTCGGTGAATGGTTCTCTTAATTTTCTTTTTAACAACCGAGTGGTTCTCTTAATTAACCTGACTTTTTTTTTGGTCGTATAAATTAAACTGAATTTGTAAGAATAATATTAAACTTTTTGAAACAAATCGTAATATATATTTTTACATGAAAGAATGAAAAATTGTTACAAACGAATTACGTATATATATATATATACATATATTTGTTTTTCTTCTTCCTTGCCAAGCAAGTAATCACAACATACAAAAAGGAACTATAGCTTTGTCCAAATGGTAGCCTTATATATACAAATACGACATATGCACAAACACTTGAGACAATTCTATTTTCTTCTTTTCAGAAAGCGATGAAATTTTTGTTGAGCTGATCGTGAAATCTACCAGACCGGCGTACGCTAGCCGCTCTTCTTGCTGTGAAACCGACAGTCGTGGGCCGAATCGATCTCTGCCTAACCATTTCCACAAACTCCGGATCATTAGAATGACCCTCATACCTAATCCATTGAATCATTTGATGGTAACCCGGGAAGAATCTCATCTGAACCGACTTGAAGATGAAGTAAGGTACCAAAGTGAAGATCACCACGAAGAGAGTGGTGAGCCAGTAAGATGGAGCTGGAGCTAGAGTTTCGATGAAGACTTTGTAAGCATCTGTGGAGAAGCTAGGAGCTATGGCTCCATAGATCATGAGGAAGATGTACCAGAAAGCAATTGATCCCCATATTACAATATGTTGGAGCCAAGTGAAGTAGCTTATGGCTAAAGCCATCTGGAGATTGACAACCCAAACTACACAAGTGTACATTGTCCCGCCAAAAAATTCTCGACCGGCCGTTTTACCATTAGGATTATAGAGTTGGTGCTCTAGAGATTCCTTGCAGAGGAAGAAAATGGCAAGTGCTGTGAAGACTCCATTGAACATCCATCCAATGATTCTCTTCCAGCTGAAGAGAAGATTTTGAACTCCTTCTTGATATAGCAACGGGAACTGCAAATACAAAAGGCCAAAGGACTTTAATCCGCCATTCAAAGGAAGTTAGGGCTTTATATAGGGTTTAGAGTGTAATGTTTGGATACTTTGTAACAGTAGCGAGATGAGACGTCTTGATCAAAAACTCCGAGAGCAATTACAGGAAGTGAAGAGAAGAAAACGTTGAAGAGCGATAAAAACCAGTCGTTATATGCAGGTTGAGCAGAAAAGGATGTGTAGGCTTCATATAAGAAGACGGTGACACCAAATGTGATATTCTTGTAGAAGAAGTAACATATCTGACAGAGCAAAAACCAAACCCATTAGAGAAAAATCAGTAAATGTACAGAGTTTAACTGGAATATGTTATAAGAGTAGAAAATAATGTACCATTGATGAGATTCTGCTGTAACACCAGTGACCATGGACGAGCAAGAGACGCTCTAAGTAACGGAACTGAGCAACGGCTATATCGCTAGACATAACTGCTTGCATTCCCTCAACACCACTGATTCCAACACCAATATCAGCTTCTTGAAGCATTCCAACATCATTTGCTCCATCTCCAATTGCTAAAGTTGTCTTCCCTGTTCCAGATTTCACCAACCGTGTAACCTGAAAACAAAAACTTGATTCAATCAAACCGAAACTACAATACTAGAGCCTGTGAGAAAACAAACCATTTTTCGCGGGAAAAGACATTACCAATGCTTTTTGTTTAGGCGATGATCTGCAGCAAATAACAGAAGCACATTTTGTGGCAAAATTGAGAAACATTTTCTTAAAATCATCTTCAAGGGCGAACGCTAGGGACTTCCCATCAATGATCAATGCAAAGGCTTCATGAGAGCTCGCGCTGCTTGATGCTTTGAGAAGAGCTCTCCCTTCTTCCATTTGCCTCACCACGCTTTCTCTTGATGCCTATAAACATCAATCAGTCCAAATAAGTAATTAATCTCATTGATTCAAAAGAAAGCAAAAGTACATTATTATTTGAATCACAATTCGCACAAAATTTACCTGTTCAATCGCATCTTTGTCTCCAGCTTTCTCCAATGCCTTTATGTGTGGTGTTTCAAGATTTATGATGATCTGTTTCATCTCCTGTCTTAGTAAACTACAAGCAAATCTGCAGAGATTTCCAAAAAATAAAATTCAAAAACTATGAAACAAGCACACTAAGTACAATGTATAGATTCAAAGATATGAACAAAAAGAGCAGTTCCTTACCCAATATTAATCGCAGTCTCCATTTTGTCTCCAGTTAGAACCCAAATCTTTATTCCTGCTTGAGCTAGTTTGTCGATACAATCTGGAACCTAACTCACAGTCGAATGAAAGATGTTATAGTTGATCAAAATATGAATCCTAACCTAAGCATCATTAAAAATCTTCATTTCATAAGAGCCATACCCCATTTTGAAGTTTGTCCTCAACAGCAGTTGCACCAAGGAGAATCAAATCGCGCTCCAACTGATCTGTGATTTCATCGATTAAGCTCTCACGATCCGCTGATACCAAGTTCTTAGCTTCATTGAAGTTCTTGCTGAATTCTATATACTCATTCTCATCTATCTCGCGGTATGCAAGTATTAATGTCCTTAGCCCTGCATCTGCATATTCATTAACATGTTCTCGAGTCTTTTCTTCAAACTTTTGCCCATTTTGTGCAAGTCTTTCAAACATTACACTGCACACAGAAATACAAGATTCCAGAAATTCAATATATATCAAGAAGAAGGCCTCAAAATGTATATAAACTCTTCAGAATTTCAGTTAAACTTACTTGTCAGCTCCTTTGGACAGTAATAGAAGGTTTCCATCTTCATCGCGTACAATGACTGACATTCTTTTTCTCGCACTGTTAAACTCAATAACGTTTAATAACCGATATACCCTAAAAGAAAACAGAGGATTAGTTTTTGAACAAAAGTAATCGCCAAAAAAAACTAAGTCCCAATAACAAAGAATCAAACGAACCTTTCAACTGTTTTCCCTGATGCAAGATCTAATTCACGGAAAGAAATACCATTTTGTGTGCGGCTAAAGAACTCAAACCCAAGCTCTCGAGCCGCAACAACAAACGCAGCTTCATCAGGAGACTCAGCTTCATAAGAGACAGTCCCAGTGGCTTCATCGATTTCAGGTATAGCCGTGTGACAAACAGCTAACAACCTGAAAAACTTTTGCAAAACCGCTGCATCTCTTTGCTTTGCCCAATTCCCTTTCATAACTCTCTCATCCTCGAAATTAAAGCCTTTGATCTTAGGACCAAATTGCTCCACTACAACATCCAACTCATCATTAAACAAAGTCGAACCATTGCTTCTCATAGCCATCGATCTTTCAACTTCAGTTACACCGCGTCCATAAGCAGTTCCTGAGATAGAGCATTTGATAAACTCCATGGAATTGCAAGTCAAGGTTCCGGTTTTATCCGATAGAATTGTGTCTACCATTCCTAGCTCTTCATTGAGATTAGATGTCCTAGCGTGCGCAGGTTTATCGTTCTCCTCGTAGTACATAAGAATGTCATTGTTGATGAAAACGCTCTGAAGAACTTTAACGATTTCGATAGAGACGTAAAGTGAAATCGGGATGAAGTAACTGTAAAGCATAACCGCAGTGAAGAAATGGTAAATCGCAGCCATTGGAGCTTTTTTGGGATCAAAGAAAATATCTGCATCGTCTGGTCTTAAGTACCATCTCTCTGTTCTTCCTCCACTTCTTACTCTGTCTTCTCTTGTCTCAATACCAAAGACGATCGAACCTATAAACGACATCAAAAACACGACACCAAACATCAAGTAGATGATTTTGTCCATTTTTCTCTCGATTCTGCTTCTCTTCGATGGAGGATCGGTTGAATTTTGAATCACCTGTTGCAAAATTTTCCCAATTCAACACTTTTGATATAATTACTAGAATTTAGTGAAAAATATCAGATTTTATCAAGTTTGTAACTTTGTGTCATGTCCAGTGAAGACAACAGCTCCATAAACATACTCTGTGTTTCTAAGCTTCGAATCTCGAAGAAGAAGCTGTTGAATCGACAATGGTAATCTCTGTTCTTCCAAATGTAAAGTTCCAACAAACGTATAGAGATCTGCATTTGGGTCTTCACATCTCACGACCGCTTTTAACTCTTTGAAATCAGAATCTTCGTTTAAAGCCGACGAAGTCGCTTCTAAACCTTGTTTCACTTTCAAATTCGTTTCTCCGTCGAGATTCATCGTCTCTACATAACAAATCGAATCTTCGTTGCTCGATGACAAAAGCAAAAGATCAGCCGGAAAAAACTCGTCTTTTTCAACTCTCACTATATCTCCGACCTTAAGAGCCCTCCATTCCTCTTGCCAGAATTTTCCATTTCCGTCATGAACCTTCACTTTCCTATTGTTCATTTCAATATCCTGAAAACAACAAAACAAGAGAATTATGAAATTTGACAACTCGAATCATAGATATGATTGAATTTGTAGAAAAGTTTCAGACCTGTTGTTTTCGTCCCCAGTCTTCGATTGCTTCTTTAACCATACTTGCGGCAATGACGAAGCCAAGAGGTAACAGAGCACTAACAGCTCCATAAGGAGACAGAGGAGTCAACGACAAGATTCCGGTGACGAGGAAGTAGAAGTTGGCAACACGACGAAACTGTTCAAAGAGAGATTTAGGAATAAAAGAAGCTAAAGTGTATTTTGTTGACCGGACATAGTTTCCGGCGTAATTACGCCGTTCAGACGCCGGAGAATTTGGCTCGTTACAATAAACAACTCGAGAGAAACCAGGTCCTCCTATTTGTGAATGATCTTCCTGAAATCTAGATTTACGACCTTTGAATGCGTATATATTGCTCAGATGTAATCTTCTTCTTCGACACTTACCCATATTTCTATCTTGATCTGTCTGAAAATCTCTGTAGAATACTGAAAATTCAGATTATTTTGGAGATTTAAAAGAATGAAAGAATGAATATATATTTTTTGGGTTTTTGTAACGAAAGAATGAAAGAATTGAAAGAGAAATGTGGAATTTTGTGAGTAATTATATCGATTTAGGAAGCAATTGAGCACAGAAGAGGAACGAGTGTTTTCTCCCTTTCTATGAAAATACCCAACTTTGAACGACGACTTTCAACGACTTGTCTCATTTGACGTAGTTTTATTATTATTTTATCTTTATTTGGTACAAAAAGAAATGAGATTTGCGTAATTTTCTTGGGGCACTAGAAAGTAGAAACATGGGACGTCAAGAAGACGGTGATTAATAAAATTATATACGATTTTTTTCTGATGAAACAAGTTAAAATCAGATTTGTAAGAGTATCCCTTAAATTTAATAAAATTAATAACTTAAAAACTTCACTTCTTAAATTTTGTGGGTTCCAATGGTAAAATCCCACACAAGTTCTACAAATTGAACAAATTAAAAAGTATAATGTTTTTGTAATTATAATAGCAAATGTACAATTGCTTTGTCAAATTACACAAACCGACAAGTGAATAGACTCGTCTCCATCTTCTTCTCTTCTTTAAACCACCACATTGTCATCCTCTTCTTCTCTTTTTCTTCTCTTCTGTAAACAATCACATTGTCATCCTCTTCTTCTCTTCTGACTCGTCTCCATCTTCTTCACACCAATTCACCACAGAATTGTAACCTGCAACAAGCACAAAGTTACAAAATCATGCACAGAGTTAAAAATCAACTTCACAGAATTGTAACAGAATTTGACACTTCAATACTTAAACATCAACTTCACACAGATATGTTACATAAACTTTAAACACCCAAAAAGAGATTTCAACACATAAACAGAGACTTAATACATATCAGTTATAGCAACTATAAACACTAAAACAGAGTAGATAACATCATTAAACAGAATTCAACATATCATTAATCAATTTGTTCTTGACAGCCACTTCAATTTCGGAAAGTGGCTCAGTTTTTCCAATTAGGTTGTCCAATAGCTTGTTCTTTTATAACTTCTCTTTAATTTCGAGATCCTTCTTTTTGATTTCCCACATACTTTGAAACTCATCAAGAGCACTGCCTTCATCTACCATATGTTCTACTTTCTTCCCTGCCCTCTTAGATTTGGCCTTTGAAGCCTTAACCCCAGGTGGTCGAACCTGATCCTCTCCACAGCTTAGTGGAACAGACGTTGAAGACTGTGTGGAACCAGCATCAGTCTTCCTCCTTTTTGACACTGAACTATCTTCTTTTTGACACCATTTCTGGTAATGTCTGAGCTCTCTCCAAGCATGCTCAAGTGTGAATTTCTGCTTATGGTCGTTGAAGAAGATGTGATGAGCCAACTTCATCACATCATTCTCATTATGTCCACTTGTTCTCTGTGATGAGGCAGCCTCAAAACAACCTACAAACTTGCAGACCATGTCATTGATCTTACTCCACCTTTGCTTGCAGTGACTAGGCTCCCTCTTTTGCATACCCACAAGCTTAGGACTAGCACCAAAATAGGCTACTATCCTTTTCCAGAACACCTCTGCCTTTTGCTCATTACCAATGATCGGATCCTTGCTGGTGTTGAGCCACACACTTATGAGCACCACATCTTCTGTTGGAGTCCACTTCTTCCTCATCCTTCGATCCTCAACATCAGGTGGAGCTTCATTAGTAGTTTCATCCCACTGACTACTAAACAAAAGAGTCTCTGATTCACCAAGATGAATACTTGGTGAATTCCTATCATACATGTTGGGTGAACGGTTTTGGTGTGCTTGTTTAATACTCAACAGATCCATAAAGCCAGAGGACTGGCTTAATGGATAACGTGTATCCATTCAGGTGTGATTTAGATGACACAAAATGAAAATAGAAAAGAAGAAGACAGACACTTAAATAGACAAAGTAGAAGAAGACAAAATTGAAGATGAATACTCAAAGAAGAAGACAGACACTTAAATAGACATAATTGAAGACAGAAACAACACAGACAGAAAGTTCAATGTACTTAATAGTGGTCATTAAATTACAACCTAATCACTATCTACTACACATTCAAGAAAATTAACTAACCTAAAACCAACACAGAAACAACACATACAGAAAGATTAACAACAAATATCATTTAATGACCACTATCTACAACCACTTGCATTAACTAACAACTAGCATTAACTAACCTAAAATCATACACAGAAACAACACGGATCAACAACACATATCATACACTGATTCTACAAACAAAATTTTACACAAATGCCTACACACAGAAGCCATAAAAGATAAAGAAATCATGTGGAAACCACTTACCATTTACTTCTGACTCTGATTCTTGAAGCCGTGCCACAGCCGTTGCAGCAAGTTGACCTTGCACCAGAAAAAGAGTTAAAATGAATAACACATTACATCGTATAAGAATTCTCCAACAAGCACACACATTACAATGTAATATCTATCTAAGTTACATTCTCCAACAAGCACACACATTACAAAGTATAAGAATTTCAAACAACCCATAATGTAAACTTCTTGTGTCAGGAACTGATACAAAGTATAAGAATATTAAGCGTGCAACCCACAATGTAACATAGGTTTAATCAAACATCAAGTTAAGACAATTTTGCAATCAAATCATTCGATATTATCATCACATGCAAATCAATAGGGGAGTTTACAATTAGGGATTTTGATCACCTGCAAATCATTAGAGACCTCAACATCGCCAATGGTGGTGAGAGAAGAGAGGTATCGGTCAGCTCCAAGAGCAGCTTCAGGCAAGACGGCGTGCTGTAAAACTGTGTCAGTGAGAAGCATGTCAGAGAGCTCCCTCATTATATCACCTAAATCGTAAACACCTAAATAAAAAAAACCATCAATCGAAAAAGCCCTAAATCATAAAAGCCCTAAATCGGGAACCCTAAATCGGAAACTTTTAATCGGAAAAATCCAAACCTGCAAACCCTAAACTAAGAACCGAACAAGTTAAATACTATGGATTGATCGAAAAATACCTTTGATACGGAATCAAAGCCGCATGCATCGACTTTGCTCTGCCGATCTTCTGATTTCTTTGAGAAGCTCTGATGGTGATGCGCTCTCAACTGTGGTTACACCCCTTGGAAGCTCTGATGGTGATATGCGGCCTCCGAGAAGAAGATTTTGCCCCTCTCACCGGCGATTGCAAATCGCCATGGAATCCCCTTCGGGAGAGAGGAGAAGACAAAACGAGAAGAAAAATCGCAAATGGGTGAATGTTCTCTCACCCCATTCTCATTTTTTTTTGCTGCACGCCTCCTTCACTCACAGCCCGATACGTATGGGGTTTTAAACCTTATCCAACGTCTCTATTTTTTAGAATCGGTTCCACCCTGTACCATCACTAAACCAATTAAATTAATCCTAAATAATCATAAGAACCCCTCTTTATTTTCATAAGAAACCTGCGATGGACCTACTCTAACAAATCTATAGTTTGCAAGAAAATGAAAATCAATCAACTACACATCACTGATAACTAAAAGATTATAACACTGCCGTACACTTTTCTCATTGTCTAAATTACAGAGTGGTTCGATTCTTACTATAATGGTGAATCTCTTCATTTAAGTCTTTTACCAATTAAAATTTATTATTTTAATACAATATATTATTTTAATTAAATTTTAGTTCATAAAAAATAAATAAACTATTGAAAACAAGATACATATATTAAGAGTATCTTATTATTAAAGAGATAGTCTCTTTAAATCTTTTCTTTAAGAGACTCATTTTCCACTTTCTTTTCTTTTATCATTTTGTTTTTTATTCTTAAGATCTTCTTTCAAGAATTCCTCATTCGAGTTGGTCTTATTGTGTAGAGAATAAGATTTTTGTCTAGGCTATATATACATATATATATATATATATATATTAGCTCCTAAATCTTGAAATTTTGATGAAGTAAAAATAATTTGGAGTTTTGCATATCGGGAGACTTTTTTCTTCTAAAGTCGAAAATAGCCCAAACAAAAGGAAAATTTTAATTAGGTTTTTTTTTGTCAACAACAATATTATTATCTAAAAATCATGTGAAGGGATACATCAAACCGAGCGGAGCCCTCGACCAATGTGCTAGGGCATCCGCCTTATTATTCAGATGACGCGGTACATACGAAATTGAAAACATAGAAAAAGTATTACCTAACCTCCTATACTCCTCTTGGTATGGTAGAAACGCTGGCTACTCCTCTGGACGATTAAAAATTTGCAGCACTGTCATACAATCCGTTGATATCTTCACCTCCGTGATTTGAAGCGCCTGTAGAGACTTCATAGCCCATAAAATGCTTCAACCTCCGCATGAAGGGCATAAAGACTCTGGTGAATACCCTTGGCACCTCGACATTCTCCATCCACTGAATCTGGAAAACAAATCCACTCCAATCCCGTTCGGCGGGTAGACTCTTTCCAGGAGACATCCACATAGCACTTATAGCATGTGAACCTAAGATTAGTTGTGGTAGGCAAAGCTAGTAACAAGTTGCATCCGTCCATTCGACATGCCTCTTGTCGTCTAACTAATTGAGAATCAGAATGTGCCTCTGCCCACTCCTTATAGTCAAGCATCGCCTTCTGTATAATCTCACATGGTCTAGTATTGTCACCAGTGAAACAATAGTTGTTTCGAGATTTCCAAATTTGCCATAAAATCCATGGGAAAATACCCATATTAGCAGAGTCTGGCAGTCGCCGTAACAAATAGTCCAGGTTATACCAAATAGAATTACCCGGATTAAACATCCGGAGCAGATGTTATAGACGATAAGGCCCACACATTAGAGTTGGGGGACAAGTAAAAAGAACATGGTTAATAGTGTCCAGCTCCGCATTACAACATGTACAATGTAACTCACACTGTGATCCTCTATGAACTAGATTCTGATTCACCATTGTGCATCATGATAATGCTTGCCAAATAAAATGTTTAATCTTTTTTGGACAATCGAGCTTCCAGATCTTAGAGTATAAAGCTTCCAGATTAGGACCATGTTTCCTTTTATGGACTAACTTAGAGGCCTCAGTTAATCTATAACCTGATTTGACCGAATAACGCCCCATCCTATCATAATGCCAACCCCAATAATCTGGTCTTTGTCTATGCGGGATTGGGATGGCCAAAATTAGCCTAACATCCTCCGGGGCAAAATACTGGTGAACTAGGACCTCTTTCCATTTCCCCGTCCGTTGATCCATAAATTGATCAAGGGTAAGGTCTGGGAATAGAATCAGGTCCACCTCTTTTGCCGAACTGGGTACCAGATCTGGGATGCAGGGATCCTTCCAAACCCTAATAGTCTTCCCATTCCCAATTTTCCGAATACATCCAGAACATACTAAGGAACAAGCAGAGCAGATACTTCGCCATCCATACGACGAACTAGGTAATATCAGCGCATGTAAAGGACACTGGGACTTAAAATATCTTCCCCACAACACTCTTGCCAACAAAGAGTCAGGATAGTCCATTATCCGCCAAAGCTGTTTGGCCAAAAGAGCTGTGTTAAAATCTTCCAAGTTGCAAAAACCAAGACCCCCCTCTGGCTTTGATTTCATAACTCATCCCACTTTTTCTAATGTATCCCTCGAGCTGTGCCCGAATTATCCCACCAAAACTTAGCAATTGCTGCGAGCAGCTTCTTAACTACTGCACTTCGCAGACAATAACAGGACATTACATAAGTCGGTAATGTTGTTAGTACCGATTTTATTGAGACCTCTTTCCCACCTTTGGTTAGGTAATTAGATGTCCAACTACTTATTCTCTCCTGAAACCTATCACACACAAACGCAAAAACTTTCTTTTTTGTACCCCCTAGATTCTCCGGGAGGCCAAGATATGTGCCCATTCCCCGAATATTAGATATCTTAGGTATGCGTTGTATCACACATTTAGTAGCTTCTGGCACCGTCCAGCCAAATTGAATAGAAGATTTGGCAAAATTAATTTGCTGACGCGACACCTCCTCATATTCCTGTAGTATACGCAATACCTGAGAGGCTTCCCCTTCAGAAGCTTTACAGAAAAACAGAGACTTACTTTCCTTGTACTTAGGGAATATCCAGATAAGTCTCATGGCATCTTCCTCTTTCAACTAAACTATCATCTGCAAACAAATGATGAGATACCGCTGGACTAATCCGTGCAATAACCAAACCCGAGACTAGTTTCATCTGCACTGCTACTTCCAACTTTGCTATTAACACTTTCGTACAAGGGATAAAATATAGGGGGATAACAGATCCCCTTGCCTCAAACCCCTATACGATATAACCTTTCCACCTGGAACTCCATTCAGAAGGATCAAGTATTCAATAGTTGACACACAACACATAATATATTGTATCCATCTATCACAAAATCTCAATTTTCTCATCAAATCCACAAGAAAGTTTCATTCAACTCTATTATAAGCTTTACTCATATCTGTTTTTATTGCCATATATTGACTCCGAACATAGTTATTAGTACACAAAGCATGGAACATTTCCAGAGCAATTAAAATATTATTTGAAATAAGCCTCCAGAGACAAAAGCCGATTGAGATTCATAGATAATCTTGGGTAATAATCTCTTCAATCTCAAGCTCAAGACCTTAGCAATCAATTTATACCCAATATTACACAGACTAATTGGTCTAAAATCCACCATCTTCGTTGGCCGGGAGATTTTTAGGTATTAGGCATATATGTAGTCTTATTTAAGTCCCTCTCAAATGATCCCTCACGTAAAAATCCATTTACCAGTTGCAAAAGATCATCCTTTATTATATCCCATGAATATTGATAAAACAACGCAGTCATACCATCCGGTCCCGGCGTTTTATCTGGTTCCATCATAAGCAAAGCCGTCCTCACCTCAGCTTCAGAGGCCACCCTACCAGTAATCTATTATCCTCATCTGTCACTCGGACATCCAATTCCTCCAATTGTGTCATCGGATGACCATTACTAGAAAACAGTTATGTACAGTAGGAAGAAGCTTCCTTTAGGATGGCTGCTTCGTGTGTTTCCCAAATTCCTCTTGAATCTATGAGCCCAATTATCTTATTTTGGGCCTGCCGTTTTTTTGTTACAGCATGGAAAAACTTAGTGTTTTCATCCCCTTCTTTAAGCCATCGATTCCAGCTTTTTTGTTTCCAATACACCTCTTCTTCAGCATAGGTGCTCTAAGATTGGCACTCACATCCGCGAGGACTTGGGGATCATTAGTACTACTATTTTTACAGTTCTCAACGGCCCTCTAACAATCTATAATCTTTTGCCTATCTGGTGTAATATTACCCCATCTCCAATGAGATATCTCTCGTCGATATTTACATAACTTCCCTACCAGGGATGTAATATGCTGACCCGACCCATTATTCCAACTATTCTTAACCACCTCAGTGAAACCCTCCTTACCCAACCATCTTTTATCAAAAAATAAAACGCCTGGTTGGACGAGATAATTGATCTTAAAAACGCCCTAAAATAAGCTGATGATCAGACACTATCATATGCAAATATTCTAATTCCGAGCGTGGGAATAATTCGTGCCAATCCTCATTCCCGAAAGCTTTATCCAGAATACACCGAACAACCTGATTGTTTTGAATACCTCGCCAAGACCAAATATTCCCCAATTGGGGGAAATCTATTAACCCACAAGCTCTGATCATCTGATTGAAAGATACAAAAGAGCTAACATGACGTAACGCCGCACCTTGTTTTTCACGATTCCCCGAGAGTTCATTAAAATCCCCAATAATTAGCCAAGCAGAATCTCTAAGTAGGCCCATTTGTGTCATGCGTGCCCAAACGAGATCCCTCTTGTTCTATATTGGCTCGCCATATAAAAAGGTCATATTTGACATTATACCATTTAATTCCAGGGAGATATATATCATATTTTATCTTTATGGTTTATTATAACATTATAAGTATCTTGATAAAATAGTGCTTAACCTCCACTTAAACCATTTGGTTCAACTGTTGTTAACAACTTAAACCCCAAATGCAATTGTATTTTCTCTAAGAAAAAATAACTATTTTTGTTTCTGACAAAAATAGAAAAATTGGTCTATTTAATTTCCAAATATCCCTTAGAAAGTTAATAGACACCTTATTAGCAATGCCTTGACAATTCCATGAAATAACTTTTAACATAAAAATCTAAAATTTCATTGAGCCCTTCTCCAGCTCTTTTGCCTTCCCCTCATTCACCTTGTTAGGTATAGGTGTCTTCCTTGGAGATAAAGTTGCTAAAATTGAGAACTTTTTTGCACCCACCCCACGTAAAGGTGTGGACGTTCTGGAAGATACCTTAGCCCAGATGGAGGCTTTATAAGTCTCGTCTCTTTGATTTGCTTGGGAACTGATTACAAGCTCCTCCTTTAAAACACACATATCAGCATCGGTTAGGTTCAGCTGCGAACCACCTGCCACTTCGCCAGTCAACAGATTCATCTCCACATTAACCATCTGGGCAGAATTAGATACCAACTTTGTTGTATCAACATTAACGTTATTAGCTACTACTTCCAAATGAGCCTCCACTTCTTGAAGGAGAAGAGCTTCATCTAGATCATGAACCATTGATAGCTCAGTATCTCCCAATTCTGTCACACTAGTATCCAGATTACGTCCAATGGAATTTTTGGTAATTTCCACATTCTCTTGGAACAGTGGCATGCAGACTTTCTTCGCAGAAACCCCTTCAATATTATCCTCCACTACAACACTCCTCTCTGATTTGTCAGGTTTCTGTGTCTTTTTATTGAGACCATGACTCCTCTTTAATCCCTCCTGTTTCCCAGCTTGACCACGGGGCCTAGAAGGGAGCACAACATGATTCTGTCCTCCTAGAACTGCACCTTTATAAGACTTATTGCGCATAGAAGGACTCGAGACACTAGTCTTATCCATACTTACCAAGGATTTTGTTGCTTTGGACTTATAGCATGATGCTGCATCAATTGTCATGCGATAACACATAGGAGAAAACCCAACCAGACGCTCGTATTCGAACATAATTTTTGACTCCTTACCCTCTTCAAATTCCAAGACAAAAGAGAACACCAATGGCTTTGAGCACGGTAATTCAACCAAAACTTGACCTCTACCCAAACCAACAGCTTCCACTATGCCTATTGAACCATCGACTACTCTGTATACCTCTTCCACTTTGTATTCAAATGGAATACCTATTATTTGGAGCCACTGCCGAATTGAATTTGGGTAATCAGCATCTGCGAGAGGCTTCCAAGGCACATACGATACCATCCAGCCATCAAAATTGATAGACCCATTCTCTATTACAGCCTGCATATCGGAAATCAATTGGAATTCAAATTGGAATCTACCATTCCTCAGGTTTAAGCCATGTACCTTTCCCACTAGATTCCAGAACTGGGGCGTTCTGAAGATGAAAGTATCCACATTCTGCGCCAACGGATTTAGGCAGCGACCCATCAAAACTTTAGAAGTTCGTGCAAGTAGCTCTGTTATCAATCTTGGGGATTCTGATTTTCAAACGCTTTTGAGGTGACCCCATCCCCGAGATCTTCTTAATGATATTACTCTGAGGCATCCGTGCTGAAAATCCAGAGAAAAAGAAATCAAAAAGTATCAATAACACTCGATAACAGCTACTCAGGTGATAGAAATCGCAATTTACAATTCGACTGTTATCAATGTCCTAGTTAAATAATCCCCATTCTCTCTTATCATGCCACACTGTTAGGGAAATCAGTTTGCTATAAAGATGGGATACCAAACACCTAACCACAAATTTCAAATTTGAAAACTGGTAGGAAAATATCCCAGCCCACATAAATCGAATTGCTAAAATATAGGTAAGGAAACAAGACAATCTATATCCAAGCACATTCATAACCCTAAGTTCACGTTCACACAGAAAACCCACCAAAACAACTCCTGGAGTAGTAAAACAAAACCCCAGAAAACAGACCCACAACAAGCATAATTTACTTGTTATACTGGCCCCCTCTATTAATGATAAAAAATGAGACACCACTACAGTGCCAATATATATTAACCACCCTCTAGGGCGCATATCCATTATGCCAAAGACATACCACCTAATACTACGTAGCCAACTAATCAAATTACATGCCCCAATCAAAACCAGAGTGACCCTCCAAACAATATGACAATGTAATATATTACAACCAAGATTAATCCCTAAGAATAAACTCCAGGCTCCCTGGGGGTTATTACTGCAGGACACTATTATCCCTTTACCCAACATTGACCTAAGATACTGATTATAACTAATCCATAAGCTCATAGTGCCATTCAGATTGACAAGAATCTGTTGGGAATGTCCTGCAATCATTTGTACTTACTCGTGTGGTCGGTTCTAACATCACGATTAGACAAAGTCATAAGGGTTGTAATGGCTTGCTAGAGTCCACTTATAATTTGTGTGTTGAGATACTCACTGCTAGCACTATATGATCCTATTCGGTCACATACCTAAGGAAATGGAGATAATTTAATAGGGAATGATCATTATAGGAATGATTCATGACTTGAGCATAATAATACATGGTTTCGGATGAGAACATGTGTTTTGGGCCAGACCTAAGTTAATCCTAATTCAAATAGGAATTAATTAGGTGTTTCGGGCTAGACCTAAATTAATCCTAATTGAACTAGGTACTAATTAGGTGTTTTGGGTTGGGCCTAAATTAATCATAGTTCAACTAGGAACTAATTAGGTTAACTTAAACCCCCTATATATATATATGACATAGGGTATGTTTCTGATGTGATAAGAAACCCTAGCCGCTGATTGCACAAGTCGAAACTCTAAGAGAATTGCACACAAAATTCTAGCAGACTTCTCTCCTACTTACGTGCGTGTGGACTATCAATAGAGGTGTTACACTTGGAACACTTGCTGATCTTATACCTGATCTTATCTCTGCTGCACCAATCAAACTTCAGGTATAATCGATTTCCCTATTTATCAGATTCAATTAAGTTAATACAAGACCTAGGGCTTAGGATTTTGCTAGATTAAACAACTGATAATTGTCAAATTGCTTAAAAACATAACAGTGGTATCAGAGGCTGGTTGTATTCTTATTGAAATCTGATGTTTACATGTTTGATTGATTGATTAAAAGTTTGTTTTAATTGAATTAGAATTGCATGA
Organism: Lepidium sativum; assembly: GCA_023374145.1. Classification (NCBI taxonomy): domain Eukaryota; kingdom Viridiplantae; phylum Streptophyta; class Magnoliopsida; order Brassicales; family Brassicaceae; genus Lepidium; species Lepidium sativum. Next base: position 27,967 of record JAKUCM010001917.1, read on the forward strand.
TAAAGCTTTTTATGAAATCAAAAAATCAGAGCTGATTTTATTATTGCTGAAATCGAAAATTTGAGCTCGTTGTAATCTTAATGAAATCTGATGTTTTCATGCTTGGTTGATTTATTAAAAGTTTGTTTTAATTGAATTAGAATTGCATGATTAGGGTTTCATTGAAACCGAAAATTAGGGTTTCATTGAAATCGAAAAATTAGGGTTTTGTTGAAATCGAAAAATTAGAGCTGGTAGTAACCTTAATGAAATCCGATGTTTTCATGCTTGATTGATTGATTAAAATTTTTTTTAATTGAATTAGAATTGTATGATTAGGGTTTCATTGGAAAAAAAATTAGGGCTTCATTGAAATCGAAAAATTAGGGTTTCATTGAAATCGAAAATTAGGCTTTATGGTTTCAGGGTTCTGATGTGATAAACCGAAATAAAATATAACCTAATTTAAAATATCCCTGGATGATCGAGTTTAATAAGATTAGACCGAATCTGGTTTTCTCGTAATCAGTTTAAGAAAAAATTATACCAAGTTGGAGAAAAACCAGCAGGTGCCAACCGGCACAGGGTCAGGATTAGAAAAATCATAGATAAAATTTTAAAGCCTTTGATTTTATTTCTTTGGTTTTTAAAATCCTATTTTAACCCTCTTGAGTGCATATATGATATACATTCAAGTTAAAGTTTAGTTCCTCAAACAAATATTAAGAAATTGATGTCTTTCCACTTCACGTCAACTGTCAAGACTCGTTTCATCATATGGTGGGCTAGCTCGGGTTAGGTACCTACTTTGACATGGGTGAGGCAGATGGTAACCGTTACCAGATGATTATGAGATTGGTTTACTTAACTGAGCTATCAAGACCGTCTTGAGCTTTGAGACATCGGAGTGATTTTGGCATATAAGATGTCAAATCATGACCAAGAGTTATATATATGATATAACTAGTAAATAAGTTGCTTACCTAAATAACTAAGGTCTGGGCAATGAGCTCAGTGTAACACTCGCGTTCCGCGGACCCTTCGGGTGATTCCGGATGGACTCGAGGGACAAAGGAAGTTGTGTGAGAAAGTAAGGAAAAGTCTGGGGCAATGTGTCATTCAGACAAGGCTAAATGCCATTCAGACAAGGCAATGTGTCATTCGGACAAGGCCAAGTGAATTTCGGACAAGGCCGCAGGAATCGGACAAGGTCGCGAGAATTTCGGACCAGGCTGCGTGAAGTTCGGACAAGGTCGCTTGAAATTCGAACCAGGCCGCGGGAAATTCGGACCATGCCGCGGGAAATTCGGACATGTCCATGAAATTCGGACAAGGGAGTAACAGTGTCCGAACGGGTAGTGAGTTCGGACAGGGAGTGATGTGTTCGGACAGGAAGTGAAATGTTCGGACAGGAAGTGAAGTGTTCACACAGGGTTGTTGAGTGTCCGAACTGAAAGGAGTGATAGTGGGAAGTGGTTGGGCCGTCCATGGGTCGGTCCTGGACATAAGTGTCCAGCGGGTTGGACTTGATCCAATTCAGGTGGGCTCGAATTTGGCCCACCTTGGGTGAATTAGGGTTAGGGTTTTTCACCCAAAACCTTATAAATAGAGATCAAACTACCGCAGCCCAAAAATCAACACGAAAATCTCTAAGGAAAATCGGAATCATTGCGAAAGAACTCTAAGACCAAATTTTTGCCGAATCGAGCAAAGGAAAGAGCAGATTGAGAGCGATCAAAACCGGATCCGATTATCTTGATTGGCAATCGCATCAAGAGGTGTCAGAAAAGGCTAAGGCAAAGGTGAGTTTTTCGGGACCGTTGAGGTGATTCTTGGTTCGTTTTGGGCAATAGTGGGATTAAGTCTTAGATGAATTAGGATTGCGTGATTAATTGGATGAATATGTACTGTTTTCCGTTCATGATTGGTGTTTTGGTTGATTCGGGTGAATCCAAGTAACTAAGGCAACAGATCTGATCGGACTCTGAGCATATGAGTATGCTGGACTATGTGCATGAATAATGCTATCTCTGACTTGATTGCTTGTTGTTTGATACGTATCTTGTTTGGCCTAGTGGGACGGAATGACCGACTCACTAAGCAAATTTGTTTGCTTACCCAATCTAAGTAGGAGCGAGACCGAGGCGAGAAGGAGGAAGGATGGAATAAGACTGGGTTAAATTAGGTCTAGACACATTTAAATTTGAAGATTCTTGCAAACTTGGTGTACTAGAACCTCTTGAGTTGGTTTATGCATATGTTTTGGGCTTATAAAACTGTCAAAAACCCGAAAAAGACTAAGTAAAGAAAGAACCTAAAACTGACTAAGTGTTTGGTCCACCCAAGGCCAAACTGAATCGAATCTGGACGTAGGCATCTTGAGTTAGGGTGTCACAAGTTGGTATCAGAGCGCGGTTTGGTTCTAGGATAGTCGGGTTATGCATAAACGGGTTAGATGAATGGAAATTCATCCTTCTCGCGCCAAGGTCTCGCAGTAAGGTTTATATGTATTTTTATGGGTGTGAATTGAACTAAGTTAGTATGAGGGACTAACTTAGTGAATCGGGTCACTGTAGATGGCTAAAAGTAATCGGACCAGAAGGAATGTGGGAAACGAGGCGGCTTCCCGAGCTGTGACAGGAAGGACTGAGGAAAAGGATGTCCAAAGTGTGGACAATCAAAGTGTGGAAAGAAGTGTACATCCCAACGCGAGTCCTGGTACCGCGAATCCGATTGGGATGAGTGAGGTGTTCGCTCTTTTGACCCAAGTCTTGGAAAGACTTCCTGCTGTAGTGCCCGCTGCAGAAATACCACCGCGGGTGATTCCGGTTCCGGTGGAAAATGTGGTCGAGGAGACACACTCTGCGGTTACTCCATCATACCTGAATCACATGCAGAAGTTAGGCACCAAGTTCTTTTCAGGAGGTGCCAAGCCTATCGAGGCAGACGAGTGGCGAAGTAGGTTGGAAAGGAATTTCAACTCTATCCGATGTCCGGAAGAGTTTAAGAGGGATATCGCGGTCCACTACCTGGAAGGGGACACGCACAATTGGTGGCAAGGTGTTTCAGGAAGAATAGATAACCCGAACTGCAGCTGGGAAACGTTCGGTAAGGAGTTTAGGGCAAAATACTTCCCACCGGAAGTATTTGATCGTCTTGAAGGAGCCTTTCTGGATCTTTGCCAAGGATCCATGTCCGTAAGGGAATATGAGACCAAGTTCAACAATCTGAGGCGATATGCGGGTCGCGAGTTGGACGATGAGAAGGTCCAGGTTCGTCGCTTCATGCGCGGATTGCGAATTGAGCTCCAGAACGTTTGCCAAGTCCGGAACTACAATTCTGTTGCCGAGCTGGTAGAGAAGGCAGCACAGTTGGAAAGTGGGCTGGAAGAAGCCAAGGTTGGTGGGGAAAGGAAGCGGGTACAGACTGTACCGCAAGTGTAGTTGGGAAGTGTTTCGGGACCCAGGTTCAAGAAGATGGAAGGAAATGGGTCCGCGAAGCTAATTGTTGCCCGCAGTACGTGCAAGGTCTGCGGGAAGGAGTATTCTGGTACATGCAGATTTGCTTCGGGTGCATGCTTCCGATGTGGTAGCACGGAGCATAGGATTCGGAACTGCCCGAAAGAGGACCCAAGGGGAAAGGAAGTCCGAACTAGTGATGCAAAGGTGTGCTACATCTGCGGTGAAGTTGGGCACATCAGACCGCATTGTCCGAAGTTGGAGCAGTTTTCAGGGAAACGGGCAAGTGAAGCACTGCCACCTCCGCAAAAGAGGGAAGCATTGGTGCCGAGGGTTTATTCGATGGTTGCGGATCCAGCGGATCAGAACACTGTGCGCCCAATAACTGGTGAGTCTTCTCACTCTTTACCTTAGCATTTTCTTGGTGAACTTGCTTGCTTGTTGCGTATGATAGGGTCCTTAGCAGTATAGACAATGTGTAGGAACTGTGAAAATGGGTGGTGTGGCAACCCATGTACTGTTTGATTCGGGGGCGACACACTGTTTTGTGCACCCAAGAATGATAGGTACTGAAGGATTCCAGAAGGAACTCGGGGAAGGTAAATGACTAGTCCGAGCCGCTGGTGGGAGTGATGGACATTTTGGGTAGTGTCCGGAACGTCCCAAAGTGCATAGAGGGAGTGAGCATGCCAGTTGACCTGGTGATCTGCCAAGTGAAGTCTTATGACGTGATCTTGGGAATGGATTGGCTTGGAAGGAACAAGGCACACCTAGACTGCCATCGCGGTCGGGTGAAGTTTGAAAATGGTGGAAATCAGCTGGTGTTTCAGGGAATCCGACCCACCTCAGGGAACTTGATCATTTCGGTTATCCAAGCAGAACGGATAGTCGAACAAGGATGTGAAGCGTACCTAGCTACGATCACAACTGCCGAGACAGAAACGGACACAGAACTTAAGGACATTCCGGTGGTGAATGAGTTCGAGGATGTGTTCGCGGCAGTTAAGGGTTTACCACCATCTCGATCTGATCCTTTCACGATCGAGTTAGAACCCGAGACGGCCCCAATCTCTAAGGCACCTTATCGGATGGCGCCGGCAGAGATGGCCGAGTTAAAGAGGCAGCTTAGTGAATTGACGGACAAGGGATTCATTCGCCCAAGTAGTTCACCTTGGGGCGCACCAGTGCTCTTCGTCAAGAAGAAGGATAGCACGTTCAGGCTGTGCATAGATTATCGTGGGCTGAACCGAGTAACGGTAAAGAACAGGTACCCTCTTCCACGGATAGACGAGTTGTTGGACCAACTCAGAGGTGCTACCTGGTTCTCAAAGATTGATTTGGCTTCGGGTTACCATCAGATCTCAATCGCGGAGCCTGACGTTCGGAAAACAGCCTTCCGAACAAGGTACGGACACTTTGAGTTTGTGGTCATGCCCTTCGGGCTGACCAATGCTCCAGCAGCCTTCATGAAATTTATGAACGATGTGTTCCAAGAATTCTTGGATGAATTCGTGATCATCTTCAAAGATGACATTCTGGTGTACTCTAAGTTGCCGGAAGAGCATCAAGGTCACTTAAGGACGGTTTTGGGGAAGCTAAGGGAACACAAGCTGTTCGGAAAGCTGAGTAAGTGCAGCTTTTTGCAAAGGGAAATTAGGTTCTTGGGTCATGTGGTCTCGGATAAGGGAGTCTCCGTGGACCCGGAAAAGATCAAGGCAATTTCAGAATGGCCTAGACCCTTGAATGCATCCGAGGTAAGGAGCTTCCTTGGATTGGCTGGGTATTACCAACGTTTTGCTAAAGGCTTTGCGAGCATGGCGCAGCCTATGACCCAGCTTACTGGAAAGGATGTCCCTTTCAGTTGGACTAAGGCATGTGAAGGGAGTTTCTCGAGGCTTAAGGACATGCTAACGAGTACTCCAGTTCTGGCCTTGCCAGAACCAAGTGAGCCTTATATGGTGTATACGGACGCATCACGAATAGGTTTGGGTTGCGTACTGATGCAGCATGGGAAGGTGATTGCTTATGCATCACGACTGTTAAGGAAGCATGAAGTGAATTACCCCACTCATGACTTGGAATTGGCTGCAGTGGTTTTCACCTTGAAGATATAGCGATCCTACCTTTATGGTGGGAAGGTCCAAGTGTTCACGGATCATAAGAGTTTGAAGTACATCTTCACTCAACCGGACCTGAACCTAAGGCAAAGACGATGGATGGAACTGATCGCGGACTATGACCTGGACATAGAATACCATCCGGGTAAGGCAAACTTAGTTGCTGATGCACTAAGTAGGAAAAGGGTGGACGTGGACTCAGAAAAAGAGATGGAAGGGCTGATTAGCATGGTCGGGACTTTGAGTCTAGCAGCCTTAATGGTTGAAGAGGAACCTTTGGGCTTAGGTGCAGCGGACCAAGCCGATTTGCTAAGTCGGGTACGGATTGCCCAGGAAAAGGATGAAAATCTGAACAAGGTAGCAAAGAACGATAATACTGAGTACCAGATTTTGAATAATGGGACGATTCTGGTTCATGGCCGAGTGTGTGTTCCAAACGACCAAGGATTGCGGGAAGAAATCCTTAAGGAGGCACATCAGTCTAAGTTGGCTATCCATCCTGGATCAACCAAGATGTACCGAGATCTAAAAACGTATTATCATTGGACAGGAATGAAGCGGGACGTGGCTAAGTGAGTTTCAGAATGCCCTACTTGCCAATTGGTGAAGGCAGAACACCAAGTTCCCAGTGGGTTATTGCAAAGCCTACCGATCCCGGAATGGAAATGGGACATGATCACAATGGACTTTATAACGGGACAACCCATTTGTGATAAAAGGGATGCGATATGGGTCATAGTGGATCGACTAACCAAGTCGGCTCACTTCATTGCAGTCAATAGGACGGATCGAGCTGAAAAGTTGGCTGAAATCTATGTAAGGGAGATTGTTCGGTTGCATGGTGCAATGGCAAGCATAGTATCGGATCGGGATGCCAAGTTCTGTTCAGCGTTTTGGAAAGCGCTTCAGGCTAGGTTGAGGACTAGGGTCCATACGAGTACGGCTTACCATCCGCAGACAGATGGTCAGTCAAAACGTACCATCCAAACACTTGAGGACTTGTTGCGGGCAAGTGTGTTGGATTGGGGAGGTAAGTAGGATGAGCACTTACCTTTGGCAGAATTCGCATATAACAACAGTTATCACGCAAGTATTGGGATGTCTCCGTATGAGGCACTGTACGAACGACCGTGTCGAACCCCTTTGTGTTGGACTCAAGTGGGGGAGCGAAGTATATATGGGCGGGATTTCATAGAGGACACAACAGAAAAGTTGAGAATGGTCAAGCTCAACATGAAACAAGCTCAGGATAGGCAAAAGAGCTATGCGGACAAGAGAAGGAAGGAACTTGAGTTCGCAGTTGGTGACTTGGTCTACCTTAAGACGGTCACATATAAGGGTAAGGAGCGTTCAGCCCGATCAGCCAAGTTAACACTAAGGTATATGGGGCCTTATGAGATTCTGGAAAGGATTGGGAAAGTAGCCTATAAGTTGGCACTGCCTGTGGAACTGAATGCGTTTCACAACGTTTTCCATGTTTCGATGCTAAAGAAGTGCTTAGGCAATGGAGAACGAGTCGTGGTTGAACCTCCAAGGAACCTAAGGGAAAATATGACGGTTGAAGGAGTTCCAGTCCGGATCCTATATAAGAAGGTCAAGGCAGACTAAAGGAGTTCCAGTCCGGATCCTATATGGGGAAATTGAGGTCACGTGGGAACCAGAAGTCAGAATGAAGGAAAATTTTCCTCAGTTATTTGAGAAGCAAAAGGCTGGACCATCCCAAGTCTAGATTCGAGGCCGAATCCTTTGAAGTGGGGGAGACTTGTAACACCCGCGTTCCACGGACCCTTCGGGTGATTCCGGATGGGTTCGAGGGACAAAAGAAGGTGTGTGAGAAAGTAAGGAAAAGTCTGGGGTTTTGATCGAACAAGGCCAAGTGCCATTCAGACAAGGCTAAATGCCATTCAGACAAGGCAATGTGTCATTGGACAAGGCCAAGTGAAATTCGGACAAGGCCGCAGGAATCACACAAGGTCGCGAGAATTTCGGACCAGGCTGCGTGAAGTTCGGACAAGGTCGCTTGAAATTCGGACCAGGCCGCGGGAAATTTGGACCAGGCCACGGGAAATTTGGACAAAGGAGTGACAATGTCCGAACGGGTAGTGAGTTCGGACAGGGAGTGATGTGTTCGGACAGGAAGTGAAATGTTCGGACAGGAAGTGAAGTGTTCGCACAGGGTTGTTGAGTGTCCGAACTGAAGGGAGTGATAGTGGGAAGTGGTTGGGCCGTCCATGGGTCGGTCCTGGACATAAGTGTCCAGCAGGTTGGACTTGATCCAATTCAGGTGGGCTCGAATTTGGCCCACCTTGGGCGAATTAGGGTTAGGGTTTTTCACCCAAAACCCTATAAATAGAGATCAAACTGCCGCAGCCCAAAAATCAACACGAAAATCTCTAAGGAAAATCAGAATCATTGCGAAAGAACTCTAAGACCAAATTTTTTCCGAATCGAGCAAAGGAAAGAGCAGATCGAGAGCGATCAAAACCGGATCCGATTATCTTGATTGGCAATCGCATCAAGAGGTGTCAGAAAAGGCTAAGGAAAAGGTGAGTTTTTCGGGACCGTTGAGGTGATTCTTGGTTCGTTTTGGGCAATAGTGGGATTAAGTCTTAGATGAATTAGGATTGCGTGATTAATTGGATGAATATGTACTGTTTTCCGTTCATGATTGGTGTTTTGGTTGATTCGGGTGAATCCAAGTAACTAAGGCAACAGATCTGATCGGACTCTGAGCATATGAGTATGTTGGACTATATGCATGAATAATGCTATCTCTGACTTGATTGCTTGTTGTTTGATACGTATCTTGTTTGGCCTAGTGGGACGGAATGACCGACTCACTAAGCAAATTTGTTTGCTTACCCAATATGCGTGATTGTAGGTGATTTACCCAAGGACCGTGAAAGTGGCTAAGTAGGAGCGAGACCGAGGCGAGAAGGAGGAAGGATGGAATAAGACTGGGTTAAATTAGGTCTAGACACATTTAAATTCGAACATTCTTGCAAACTTGGTGTACTAGAACCTCTTGAGTTGGTTTATGCATATGTTTTGGGCTTATAAAACTGTCAAAAACCCGAAAAAGACTAAGTAAAAGAAAGAACCTAAAACTGACTAAGTGTTTGGTCCGCCCAAGGCCAAACTGAATCGAATCCGGACGTAGGCATCTTGAGTTAGGGTGTCACACTCAGCTCACTCAAATTTTTTTGAAATATGGATCTCGGGATCATTGATTCAATCGAGGAACTATTGATTAAGCAGAATGTGAGTTTTCTTAAATATGTTAAGATTTCTCAACACTTAAACCATCATAACTAAAACTCTTTACCTCTCTTAATTTCAGTTATGGCAAATAACAACAACCATAACCACAACTCATTATTCCTTCGATTTGTCCTTGAGAAAGACAAGTTGAATGGGAAGAATTTCCTGAGTTGGTACCGTAACCTGAGAATTGTTCTTAGGCAGGAGAAGAAAGACTATGTTTTGGAACAAGTCTTCCCTCCTAGACCAGCTTTCAATGCCAGTGTTGCAGCTAGGAATGCTTGGGATAAGCATTCCAATGATGTGATAGATGTGCAATGCTTGATGCTTGCGACCATGACCTCGGAACTGCAGGTTCAGTACGAGAATGTGGTGTTGCCCATCGAGATCGTGACTGGTCTGAAGGGAATGTTTCAGGAACATGCACGACATGAGAGATACCAAACAGTGAAATCTCTCATTGAATGCAAACTATCGAAGGATGGTTCGGTGAGTAGTCATGTCATGAAAATGATGGGTTATATTGATAATCTGGCTAAATTAGACTGTCCCCTTAGTCAAGAGTTGGCTACAGACATCATACTTTAGTCGATACCGTCTTGTTATCATCAGTTCGTATTGAACTACAATATGAACATTATGACGAAGACGTTGACTGAGTTGCATGAAGTGCTTAAGACAGCAAAGCCGAATGTCAAGAAGGGCGCCCCGCCTGTACTCTTAGTGCAAGGAGATAAATCGTTTAAGAAACGTGGGAAGGACAAGGGTAAGGGAAAGGCTAAAGCTGGCCCGGTTGTGAACCAGGAGCCAGCCACATCCATACCCAGAACCAGGTCGGGCCCATCTAAAACGGACGTTTGCAATAATTGTAACGAGCAAGGGTATTAGAGAAGAAACTGCAAGAAATATTTGGAAGATTACAAGAAGATGAAGAAGGAGTATGACGCTCCTTCAAGTATTTTTCTTATCGAAGTAAATGTTGCTTCAACAAGTTCTACTTCATGGGTACTTAATACCGGCTGTGGTGCTCATATTTGTACTAATATGCAGGGCCTAAGCAACAGTAGAAGCTTGTAGAAGGGGCAAGTGGACTTACGTGTCGGAAATGGAGCAAGAGTTGTTGCATTAGCCGTAGGAACATATAATTTGTCTCTTCCATCTGGTTTAGTTTTGGTTTTAGAAGGTTGCTACTATGTACCTACTATAAGCAAAATCATTGTTTCTGTTTCGGTTTTGGATACTGAAGGTTTTTCATTTTCGATTAAAAAGAAATGTTGTTCTTTTACTCGAGATGACTTATTTTATGGCAGCGCCCCATTATCGAATGGGTTTTATATTTTTGACCAATCTACACCTATATATAACATTAATATCAAACGCTTCAAAGTAAATGATTCAAACCCGAGTTTCCTTTGGCATTGTCGTTTTGGGCATATATATGAGAAACGCATCCAAAAACTTCATCATGATGGGCTTTTAGACTCATTGGATTATAAATCATTTGAGAAATGTGAATTTATTTTATTGGGCAAAATGACAAAGGCTCCCTTCAACAAAGTCAATGAAAGGGTCAGCGACTTATTGGGCCTTATACATACCGATGTATGCGGTTCGATGAGCCTAAGTGCTAGAGGAAATTTCAACTACTTCATTACATTTACTGATGACTTCAGTAGATACGGTTATGTCTATTTAATGAGACACAAATTAGAATCTTTTGAAAAGTTCAAAGAGTTCCAAAATGAAGTACAGAATCAACTTGGCAAGAGTATTAAGGTTCTTCGATCTGATCGAGGAGGTGAATACTTAAGTCAAGATTTCAGCGACCATATGAGAGATTGTGGAATTATTTCACAACTCACTCCTCCCGGAACACCACAGTGGAATGGTGTGTCTGAGAGGAGGAATCAAACATTACTTGACATGGTTCGATCAATAATGAGTCACATTGATCTTCCGTTATCCTTTTGGGGATATGCTCTAGAAAATTTTGCGCTTGCGCTGAATAGAGTGCCATCAAAATCAGTGGCAAAGACACTATATGAGATGTGGACGGGAAAAATTTTCAATCTGTCTTTCCTGAAGATTTGAGGATGCAAGATTTATGTGAAACGTTTAATATCCGATAAACTTGCACCAAAATCAGATAAATGCTTCTTCGTTGGTTATGCGAAGGAAACCAAGGCGTACTATTTCTACAACCGAACCGAGAACAAAGTGTTTGTTGCTCGACATGGTGTTTTTCTTGAGAGAGAGTTTCTTTCTAAGAAAAACAGTGGGAGTAAAGTACAACTCGAAGAAATTTGAGAGCTACAAGAAGCTGCTCAATCCGTACAGGAAGAGCAGCTGTTAGACTTGCAAGATGTTGTCGAATCAACACCTATAGAGCCTGAAGTTCGCAGATCCGATAGAATCCGTCATGAACCCGAGAGATATATGGGATTCCTCGTGATTGAAGGACATGATTTGTTGATTGTTGACAACGATGAACCTGCAAACTTCAAAGAAGCAATGATGGGCCCTGACTCCAGAAAGTGGTTAAAGGCCACACAATCCAAAATGGAATCCATGTCGGAAAACCAGTTTGTTCGTTGGTCGATTTACCTCATGGTGCGAAAGCAATCGAGTGTAAATGGGTTTTCAAGAAGAAAATTGATGTGGATGGTAACATACAGATTTATAAAGCTAGACTGGTAGCTAAAGGTTTCAAACTAGTCCACGGTATTGACTATGATGAAACCTACTATCCAGTAGCTATGGTTAAGTCCATTCGGATTCTCCTAGCGACTGCTGCTCATTATGATTATGAGATTTGGCAGATGGATGTTAAAACCGCGTTCCTGATTGGTATTCTGGAAGAGGATGTGTATATGACACAAACTGAGGGTTTTGTTGATCCTAAAACTGCTCGGAAAGTGTGCAAACTTCACAAATCCATTTATGGATTGAAGCAAGCATCACGGAGTTGGAATCTTTTTTTCGATGAAGCAGTCAAAGAACTTGGCTTCATCAGGAATGAAGAAGAAATATGCGTATACAAGAAGTTTAGTGGGAGCACAGTTGCGTTTCTTGTGCTGTACGTGGATGATATCTTACTTATCGGAAATGGCATTCCATTGCTGAAGTCCGTTAAGGCTTGGCTCGGAAAATGTTTCTCGATGAAGGACATGGGGGAAGCCACCTATATTCTTGGAATCAGGATCTATCGAGATAGACCTAAAAGGCTGATCGGATTGTGTCAAGACACTTACATAGATAAGGTCTTGAGCAGATTCAGTATGCATGATTCCAAGAAGGGCTTCTTACCAATGTCTCATGGCATGGTTCTAAGCAGGACGGGGTGTCCCAAGACACCTACTGAGCGAGAACGCATGAGTAGGATTCCCTATGCTTCCGCAATAGGATCCATCATGTACGCTATGATTTGTACTCGTCCAGATGTTTGACAAGCAGGTACCAATCAAATCCAGGTGAGACTCACTGGACTGCCGTCAAGAACATCCTGAAATATTTGAGGAATACTAAGGATATGTTCTTGGTGTACGGAGGAAGTGATGAGTTGGTTATTAGTGGATTCGCAGATGCAAGCTTTCAGACAAATAAGGATGATTCCTGGTCTCAATCCGGTTACGTCTTCTGTCTGAATTGCGGTGCAGTTAGTTGGAAGAATTCCAAGCAAAGCACCATAGCTGACTCCACTACTGAAGCTGAATATATCACTGCTTCTGAAGCTGCGAAGGAATCTGTTTGGATAAAGAAGTTCATCTCTGAACTTGGTGTGATTTCGAGTATTACTGAGCCAGTGGCGCTGTATTTTGATAACAATGGAGCCATTGCACAGGCAAAGGAGCCCATATCGCACCAGAGATCCAAGCATATAGAGAGGAGATATCATCTGATTAGAGATATCGTTGATAGAGGAGACATGAAGATCAGCCGAGTTTCAAGCGAATAGAACGTCGCTGATCCTTTGATGAAAGTACTTTCTTGGACTAAGCATGAGTATCATGCCAATGGCATAGGCCTTAGGTATCTTAAGATGTAATCTTAGTTCCAGTGGGAGTTATAATAGTTTTATGTTATGATGTAAACATACTTTGGTTATATTTTAATGAAATTATTTCATTTCTATTTAATACTTGTATTAAATATAGTTATCCCGAAATAATCATGACATTTTTATAGGTCATCAAGTTGAGGACTTGATCTTGAAACCCTATAGGCGTAAAAATGCATGAATTATTTCATTCCCTAGTCAATGGTTATTAAAGATGGATACTAATAACGAGATAGACTAGTATGTGAGGTGACTCATGACTAAGTTTCATGGAGTCATTGATAATAAGTATCAAATCAATCACATAGATGTGTGTCAAATGAACATAGCATCGGAAATGACCCGCCATGAGAACTCAGCGAGATCGTATAATAAGTGTCATAAGAGATTCTCATACGACTATAGAGCATAGTCCTTAGACCTGAGTTCATGCTGTTTTCTTGCACATGAATTGGTATGTTTTGAAAATTTCAAACTCCAACCGTAACTGGTTGTTATAAAGGAATTTGCCGGGCAGATCATGAAATGTGAGAAAGGAACAGAGGATGGAACACGATGGAATTTGTCCCTCCTATATACGGGAGAAATATATCTTTGGGCCCTTCGAAAGATTTGATACTGTAAAATGCATGGTCGTGCTCAAACAAGGTGAAAGACGCTTGTTTGCTCTATAAGTACATATTCAAGTTCGATGAACATTGATCTGGCTCATTAAAATAAGGATGACACAAAATCTTGCCTTAGAGCAGATAGAGATATGGAGACAAAGGGATTTTGGGAATATATGATTCCAGTACAAGTGGGAGATTGTTGGGAATCCTACAATTATTTGTACTTACTCGTGTGGTCGGTTCTAACATCGAGATTAGACAAAGTCATATGGTACTAGGGATTGTAATGGCTTGCTAGAGTCCACTTATAATCTGTGAGTTGAGATACTCACTGCTAGCACTATATGATCCTATTGGGTCACACACCTAAGCAAATGGAGACAATTCAATAGGGAATGATCATTATAGGAATGATTCATGACTTGAGCATAATAATACATGGTTTCGGATGAGAACATGTGTCTTGGGCCAGACATAAATTAATCCTAATTCAACTAGGAATTAATTAGGTGTTTCATGCTGGACCTAAATTAATCCTAATTCAACTAGGAATTAATGAGGTGTTTTGGGTTGGGCCTAAATTAATCCTAATTCAACTAGGAATTAATTTGGTTAACTTAATTATATGATATAGGGCACGTTTTTGATGTGATAAGAAACCCTAGCCGCTGATTGCACAAGTCGAAACCCTAAGAGAATTGTACACAAAGTTCTAGCAGGCTTCTCTCCTACTTGCGTGCGTGTGGACTATCAATAGAACACTTGGAGCACTTGCTGATCTTATACCTGATCTTATCTCCGCTGCACCAATCAAACTTCAGGTATAATCGAGTTCCCTATTTATCAGATTCAATTAAGTTAATACAAGACCTAGGACTTAGGTTTTGCCAGATTTGTCAATTGATAATTGTCGAATTGCTTAAAAACCTAACAGAATCAACAACCAAAACCGACCTATTTTCCAAAACAGAAGCAGAGAAACACTGCTACAACACAAAAAACTAAAATAACCAATTAGATAATCCCACCATATCAGCTTCCCATTAGATGTGAGACACCCATCGAATAACAGCATCGATATACATACCTTCATTTGGCACACTTTACATCTAACCAAAAACTGCCTTATCGATACCTTACCAATTCTGCCATTTTGTTTCCAAGATCCACGAAAACACGGCCCATCATACCATACCAGCCAGTGACGCTCATCACAAACCGGAGCTGCACTGAACAAACAAAAGAGGATTATTAATCCCATCCAAACATGAATTGTATAACAACTAGTATACCATAGCCATGAAAAGCTCAGAAACTCCCTAATTGAAAAGGTACCATTATCCTAGTCATATCGTTTTCTCCCTACCCTGATATCCATAACTAGGAAGAAGAGCCCATGTTTTTGACAACCAACCCTAGTTACCACAGGGGCACCCTCTCTACTAGGTTGGGAGTGACTATTAACCTCCATCACATCCACCAACCTTCTAGCCATTACTCGTATACTAGATCCAAATACCAAACTTATAAGACAAAAACTCACAAGCGTGACAACCTCTTTCGAGAATTGTGACCTTAAGCACCAATCCGAACAACCCCAACTTACATAGTAGTAAATAGACATTTCCTTACACAACATCAGCGACCAGAAATCATT
This sequence comes from Lepidium sativum, assembly GCA_023374145.1. NCBI lineage: Eukaryota > Viridiplantae > Streptophyta > Magnoliopsida > Brassicales > Brassicaceae > Lepidium > Lepidium sativum. Next base: position 43,107 of record JAKUCM010001917.1, read on the forward strand.
TAGGTTCACTGACAGCATATTGAAAATATCCAGCTTAGGATCAGGATCCAGTCTACCATCAACATAGAAATGTAGAGTAAATACCTGATATGACAGGGTAAGAAATACCAACATATAATTTAACCACAATAAGCACTCAACTACTACCCATATGCTTACTATGGGAAACCACATTTCCCACCGGATCAAAATGGAACCATTGGATGTGAAATTAATTTTATCACCCACAATGGATTCGTTCCCCGGTTTATACCAATCTACAATTAGAGGACACCTTGGATCTAATCTATCCAGGTTTACTCCACAAACCAATTTGTAGATCCATAAATGAGATGACTCTAACATCTCAATACAGAGGAAAAAAAAACAAATCAAGCATCATACAATCTGCTCTGCTAAGAATTAAACCAAGATTTCCAAAAAAAACGCCACAAGACCTAAAAGATTACATGATTAGACGTACCAATCCACTGATGAGAAGAGTCAAAACACTGAAACGCCAGAAACCACCCAAAGAAAAACCCCAATCGCCACCACTGCAACACCACACCGAGATTTATCCCCAAAAGTTATCAAAAACGATGCTCCTGAAATCTCCCACCACCACGAAGAGACGGACCGACGAGAGAGGGAGGGGGAAACAAATTTGAAGAGCATGTCGCCCTCCACTCTAACCCTAAAAATGCCTTATGGAAATCCAGTCGACCATGGAAAATTTTAAGTAGGTTAAAAATCAAAATGAATAAAGACGAAAGGAATTGTTGATTAGGTAGGATTTATAAAAGAAAACCAAACCTGGTCCTAAATGGAAAAAAAATAATTATATATCCAAAAGGAATCTTAGGCTTATAGCTGTTCTGGTTTAAACTTACATATACAAAAATTTATTTTTTTAACACAAAAAAAAAATCTAAACACTTTTGTATACCTATCTATTTATTTTTCTAAGTAGGAGTACATTATATTATCATTTAATAGTTCAAGACATTGTAACAAATATATAAATTTTAAAAAAATCTACAAATAAATGTCTCAGATTTTTTCTTTTGTAATAATAGATGAACGAATGGTAATGAGCCGTTGACGAAGTCATAGATGGTTACTATTTGTTTCTTTTGAAAACTTCTTGGAAAGAACTAGTTAAACCATCATTATCAGTAGTTTTTACTAGATTTCTTAAATTAAAAATGATTAAAAATAAATTATAATTTATGGGAAAAGGAGAAACGTTTCTTAATTAAGAAACATTTTATGATTTAAGAAACCGCTGACATGGCAGTGTTTCATTGGCTTAGAAAAATCTCTCTTTCGTCTCTCTCTCGTCTCTCTCTCTCTCGACTCTCTCTCAATCTCTCTCGCGAAGGATATAAATCTGAAGGTGAGATTGAAGGTGATGTGATACCGAAGAGAGAAATAGGGTTTTGAAGGGTATTATTCGTCTTCATCCATTTTGGATTTCGATTTCCAAGATCGACTGCAACAACAAAATGAAAAGAGAAGAGATTGAAAGAGATGTAACAACAATAAGAAAAGAGAAAAAAATTGACTAATGGGCTCATTAAGTCCAATGATAATATTAATAAAATATTATTATGAAATTTAATTGAAAACTCTCGATAATGTTGTTCTTAGGGATTTGATAGTTAAAAGGGTAATTAGAAGAATTTTGAGAAGGGTTATTGTTAGGATTCATTGATATATTTTGCTGAGAGATGAGATATCTGGTAGTAATATATCAAAAAAAGAATGAGTCCCTATTTATAAAACAATTTGAGTGAATGAGTGAATGAGTGTTTGAGTTAATAAATGGATAACATATATATAGTTTAAATATATGATTTTTTTTGTGTGTCTGAATTGAGTGAAACTAGTCTCAATTTAAAGATAATGAAAAATTATGAATTTTGGTATAAACTTTATAAAATTAAATTAAATATTTTATAAGATATTTGTTCTCAAATGATTGAAGTGGAAAAGAAAATATATAATTTTAACAACGAATCATAAACTGACATGTGTCTTCTCTATTTATTATTAAAAATTAATAAATGTCAACCAATGAAATCGCGCCACATGTCCTTTTATTCAACATGCTCCACCAAGACTATTGTAAGTAGTCATATGAGAAATTACATCATACTTTCCAGTTGTTCATTTTAACATTCTTCCTCCAACATTTATTTATTATAAAAACTCTCTCTCTTACAACACTAATTATGCTTCTCCCTCTCCGATGTCGGCAATTTTTGCCGTTCGCCGAAGAAATGAACTCTCTTTTCTTTTCTCTTATTTGCTTCTATCTCTTATTCGCTTCTATCTCTTTTCCCGTTTGGATCTCCAAAAAGACTCTCTATTTTGAAGTTTCCCAAACTCTATATTTGAAATTTCAAAGTGTTTCTCTCCAAAAATAAAACTTCAAAACTTACTTTAAAACTATTTGTATTTTATACAATAGTCCTTATATTTGTTATAACTAATATAAATTTATAAAACTTTTGATAAATAACTAACACATAGCAATCAAGTTCACATCCTATTTGTATTTTATACAATGATCCTTATATTTATTACAACTAGTGTTGTAATATTTAAAATTCTAATAATTACGTCTTCATGTACCTTTCTAAAAGATTTTTTTATATTAAGTTTGTTTTGTTATATTCTCGTTATCTAATTATACTTTTAAAATAATATAAATATTATTGTATTTTTATTTTAATGTGTAAAACTTAAATTTATATAAATAAATTTAAAGATTTATGAGATATAAAAAAATTTAAAGATTAAAATGAGAAATGAGAAAATATTTAAGAATCATGAGACCAAAATGCAAATAAAAAGATGAAACTTCAAATTTGAAGTTTTGAGTAGTGACACTCTATATTTGAAGTTTTACTACCCAAAACTTCAAATTTAAAGTTTTAAATTTTCTTTTTGGAAAACAAAAAACTCTATATTTGAAGTTATAAAGTGTCTTTTGGAGATGCCCTTAGAAGGCACCGATTTTCTCCACTGAGCTTTAATTCACCAAGTTTAAGGAGGCTCGGGCGGAAGGGACTCTCCGTAAGGTTTCCTTTCCTTCTCTAACTCCACGACTCCATTACGGTTTCTCAAAGTTCGTCGGTTTTTGCGGAAGCCCCTAGAGACGTTTTCAGATGGTTATGGCGGATCGAGATTGAAGACAGCCAATATCGTTGTCACAAACGGAGACGGCGGTAACAACTTAATCCCTAGAGTTGTTTTTTTTGGGGTTTTATCTAGGCATTAAGTCTTGTCTCAGTCAAATGGGTAATAGACCAAACTTAATTCTTTTTATTTTTCCTCAGTTGCTGTGTTTTCAATTGTATTTAAATTCTTTTTAATACAACAATTTCTATCACAAAAAGAAAAAAAACTTAACATTGTTTATTTTACAGTACAATTTACATGATTACAAACATAATGTTAAATGATAATATATTTAATTAAATATGATCACGATTTCTTCGTGTGATGTTGATAGTCACATATCTTCACACCTCACCTACTCTCAGTTATCAAGGCTGCGCGAATAGTCAAACATAATCTCATGTGTCTGAGAGATTTAACCTAAGATCAAGAGATTTTTAATGGGTTTCTTAATTAGATTTAATAATAAAATAATATTTAATGGATCGTTTAGGTGTAACACCGGTTCTTATTAGGAAGATTTAAGAACTTCTAAGAATCAATGACGTGGTCTGTTCTGATTGGTTGTTCGTTTGGCAAAAAAAAAATGGCTCTTCGGTTCACCTCTGCGTCTCTTCGGGGTCTTTCTTCTTCGCGTCATTTTGGTCTCATCTTTGTTGGCGACTCGGGAACGAAGTCTCGAGCCACATAGAATCACCGGTGAGTGGTCATCATCTCGCGGTTTCAAAGCCTTCCCCGTCGTTTGCGAGTGGCGAGAACGGAATTTTCGCAAAGCGTTGGCGAGGCTTGAAGGGTTCATCTCAAAAATAAGGTGGATTTGATCTCAAATCGGTGGGGTTTCATCTACTTTAACCACATAGGTACGATTCCGATTATTTGTACTAGTTAGTGTTTACCGATTTTAGATTTTAGGGTCCTTTGATTTGTGTAATTTTTGGCTTGTTCGATTTTAGGGTTGCATGCCTACTTCGAAGATTTTCCATATTCATACAAGTAATTCTTTGTGATTATGTTGCTTCTATAAATTTGATGTTGGATTTTGCAGTAATAGTAGATCTCTGTGATTTTCTGTTACCAACGAAAGCAGAAAAAGCAGAGCGTGATGCAGCAGTGAAAGTGTTTCAAGTGTTATTAAATACATCTGGCCGACTTGCAGGGTACAACCTTCAAAATTTTCATCTTTTGTGGTTGTTCTTTAATTCATAAACTGCAGTCTCTATCCTTCATATTCTTATACTACAGGTTGAGGTTTTTGGGTCATACAAGACAAAGTTGTATCTTCCAATAGATGTAAATGTTATCGCAACACTTTGTTTAGTTGTCTAGGTGATGATGCAATTAACTAGAATACCTTGGAGCTTAGATTTTCGACACTAAATTGGCTACCTGTAAAGTTTTAGTGTTTGAAGATTTTCATGCCTAAATCTTTTTTTTGGCTATATATACACTATACAGGTGGTCATTCTAGAATCAGTTCTCACAAATCCTCAATTAGGTCTACGGGCAGTCTCCAGGGCATTGTCACAAAAAGGAGTTGCCAAAAACATTCTGGTATCTTCTGATTTTATTAGATTTATGTCATTATCTTAGAAAGATTAAGGCTCACAATTAGCACTTTGATTGTGTAGGTATCTTCTGGTATCTTCTGCAGTATACTAAATGATTTTGTAGCAATTCTTAAAGGAACAGAGAAAGGTTAGCGTAACCAGCAGGTGGTATCTTTATGAAGTCTTCCGTGTGAGTGTTTGTTTTAGGTGAAACAGAGAAAATTACAAGAATCATAAGCCACATTGAGAAATGGTCTAATTCTAAGTGGAGTTATATGCTTCAGAAGCATCAGAAAATTTAAAGACTCCAAAGGTTATTGGAAGTGTAGGTATGTTGAATCAAACTACGTGCAAAGATCTAGTGTATGTCACGGACAATGCTTACAATAGCAAGCAGATTCTTGTCATGGAGAATACTATACTTGGAAACTTTGAATGGTACTTGACAGTCCCCACTCAATATGTCTTCATCAAAGCGTCAATGTCTGATCCCGAGGTGAGTTCATTTTTGCTTAAAGTTCTTCAGCTCTATAGATTAGAAAGAGACCGATTCAGGTTTGGTTTTGCTTCTCTTTAGATGGAGAACATGGTTCACTTCCTTGCGGAATTGGGGATGATGCACTATGACACGTTGATGTTCTGTCCCTCCATGCTTGCTACTTCAGCTGTTTACACAGCAAGATGCTCATTGAACAAGTCCCCTGCTTGGACTGATACATTGCAGTTCCATACTGGCTACTCAGAATCTGTGATCATGTAAGAAGACAAAAGACTTCATAATACAATCATCCGTTTGGTTTTTTTGTCTCATAAATTTTACAATTTTTTTATTAAGAACTCCCATTGGGTTTCTACCAATGGAACCCAATAAAAATACAAATTCTACCATGGTTTCTTAACTTAAAATCATCTACTCCCTCTGTTCTTTATTAGTTGATGTTTTAGAAATAAAGTTTGTTATTTTTAGTTGATGTTTTAGAAATAAAATGTATTTATTTTTAGTTGATGTTTTAAGATTTATATGCAAAATTTATTGCATTTTTGATATTTTTGACTCTTTAAATTCTGCAGATTGATTTGTGATTGGTTAAAGTATTTTGGAAGTTGTGATAAATTATATGTTGCTTAGAAAAAATAAAATAATTAATTATTTCTTAATATGTGTGAAATGTATAAAACATCAAGTATAAAAAAAACAGATGGAGTATTATTTTAAATCAAAATATTGTAAGAACCCCATTAGGATTCTTACCAATGGAGTTGGTGTAAGATAGTAGTATATTTTAATTTAATAATTAATTAATAGTCATTATCTGGCTTTTGAAAATAATGCATATGGGACAAGGTTTTGTTAACGTTAGCTTCTAGTGACACATAATATAGATATTTAAGATGATGTAAGAGCACCATTATTGGTGGTATGTAAATTTGAGTTTCTAGTAACTAAATAATGATTAAAATAGAAAAAGTAAGTTAAGAGATGGTAATTTATTTTGAGTTTGTATGTGTGATTATTGGTAGTTCTAGAAAGAGTTTCTTAATTTTTTTTTTTAAAGGTGATATAATTTTTTTTCCAACTAAATACATTTGGAAACAAACGAAAAAAGTTTTAAATACGTCAACTGGTATGTGAATCTTAAGAGATCTTAAGTTATTAAACACGGCGGACCCAAATGGTTATTGGAATGGTTACAGTATGTGTACAACAAAGAAAAGTGCCAGCATTTGTCTCCCTCTCTCATAAATTAAACACGAAGCATCTGCAATCACAGTCTACTTTCGATTTCTCCTCTTCCGTTCTGCTCTCTGCCTCTTGTCGTCTTCTCACGATCATACATCCTAATACCAAGGTCAAGGAAAGTGCTAAATTCTTAGATTTGGATTTTGAAACTGAAGATACCATTAATATATAATTAATTCATGATGCAAACTCATGATGCAAGCTCAAGTGACGTCATATCCTGAAGATTAAGAAGGAATAAAATGGCGGAGAGAAAATCAAGTATGTACCTGCAATCATGGCGTAGATTACGAACCAAAAGACTAGTTGGTAGGTCTCTGCAAATCCGAGAAGATCGCTCCATTGATCGCCTGTGTTGCCATGGATTTTGAAGCCTTCCTCAATCAGTTTCGATCTCTGCTCTGATTTGTAGTTTGTAGCTGATTTCCCTTGATCTTATGGACCTCTGCAATCAAACACACAAGCTTAAGTTCGAGAGCACCTTCGAGCGTAAGAGAGTTCACAACACCATCTGATTCTCCTTGCATAATGTGCTGATTAAAGTGTTGTAAGTAACTGTGTTTGGAGAACTAATCTCTAGTGACCATCTGATCAATGAACCCAAAATCATTTAAGAGTATCAACTCAATGAAGATAATGATCAGCAGCTAACCTAAATTCCCAATCTACATACTTCAAAGATCTTCTGTAGCTATTTATGGATATAGTCACACATATAAAGCAGATCTTTGTAGTTTGTCTCCACTTCTAAAGGTTTTATATAATAGAGTACGAAAGAAAACAGAGGCCATTATCATCAAAGTAGGAAAAGATCCTGTCTTTAAATACCAACGTCGGTAATTCTACCATAGATTCTAGTTTTTTCCAAATCTGATCACAGTCGTACCTGTTTTTCCAAGCTGTTCAGATATCTTGCTTAGATCAGATCCACCGATGACTGCAATAGTGACGACCTGCAACTCTCACAGACATTTAATCGAACAGTACCTAAGCATAAACACAACTCATAAACAAGCAATCTAGCAACAATGGATCAATCACATACCTTGCGCAATTCTCGGATAAAATCTAGCAATTCTTGAGTAGCTTGCTTCCTTGGAGCAGTGAGAGTACCGTCGACGTTGAACTAAGCGATCACTCGGGTTTTTTCGCCGCCATTGAATCTGGTGGAAAGGAACGTGCGGAAAGATGATGAGTATTCAAAGTAGAGGATGATGAATTGATAATGGCGGAAGATGAGAACATATATATAAATTGGACCGATCTAATTTTGTTTGGAGAAGTACCCAATTTGCATTCGGAGCTCTTCATATCAATTTGGTGCAGAATCGTCAGGCTGACTACAGAATGAGTCGAGAAGCTTGACATCAGAAGAGGAGAGAGCAAAGGAAATGATGGAAGCAGGAGGATCTAGCTTGAGGGATAAAGATTGGTGATTTAAGGTTATAGTAGAAGATGATAGTTTCTGAGATGAAGCAAAGCCGATTTTGTAGAAGATGATGATAGTTTTTTAATCTTAGAAATGTTTCTTATTTAGGTTTATCATTTAATTTTTATTTTTTGAAATTCTATATAAAACTAAGATACAATAAAGACCACCGATAATGATGGTCTAAGAAAATAATCGAGAAGAATAACAAATAATCACTTTCACATTATTTTATCCCAAAAGAAATACCACTTTCACATTAGTCATTATTGGGCCTTTGCTCGTATTTATGGGCCAAAAAAAGCAAGAAGGTCTTGTTTTCCTGGGTCGCGTTAATTTACCGTTTTACCCCTTCGCGGACTGGTTGTCAGTTTCACGAATTTTATAGTATTTCATAAAGTATTTTATTATAATCGGAACTTTAAATTCTTAAAGCCGTTGTGAATTGTTTGTTTTTGTACTCGGAAGATCTTTGATACTCATTTTTCAATTTCGAAATTAGGATTCCCAACAATTTGCTAGTGAATATTCATTCTCCTTTTGAACTAATGTTCACGCCACAGAGAAAACCGTTGATGATGACGCCGAGAAGCGAGACGCGTAAAATCGGCGGTGTTACTAACCCTAGGAAGTCCGATAGAAAGGGGAAAACAGTTGCGTTCAGCGAGGACCCACTAATTTCAACTGTTTCGCCTCCGCCTCCCATTGGAACTCTGACCGGAGAAGCGTTTCCAGAGGTCAGGCGGATGATTTGGATATGGATGATTGGAGAAGTTTTAGGGAAGTGGGTTTATTGAATGAGGCTTCAATGGAGAAAAAGGATCGAGAAGCTCTTCTTGAAAAGATTTCAATACTTAAAAAAGAGGTAACTTTATGATTTCAATACTTGGTTGCCTTTTGTTTCTTTGAGAATCTATAGTTGCAAGACGCTTTCATGTGTTAAGATAACCTTTAGCCGTCATAAAGTTGAAGGAGTCTTTTGACAGTTAAAATCGATTGGTATCTCAGCCTTTTAGGATTGCTTCACAATGATTCTTCTGTGTAGTTATATGGCTACCAGCACAATATGGGACTACTTCTCATGGAGAACAAATAATTGGTTTCGAAGCATGATCAACTAAACCAGGCATTCGAAGAAGCTCAAGAGATCCTTAAAAGGGAACAATCGTCACATCTGTACGCATTGAAGACTGTCGAACAACGTGAAGAAAACTTGAGAAAAGCCTTGGGTCTGGAAAAGCAATGCGTGGAAGAGGTAGCATGATTTTAGCTCTATCATTATGAATTCTTTAAGATATGTTATGTCTTTAACCTGTTTGCTCAGTAATGTTTTTAAAAAAGAATTTTCTACTAATATTATGCATTGATTTTTCGGGTGTCCTTGTTTCTGTGGTGCTTCCTTAAACATTTGATTCTTTTCTGTATTTATTACTCATTTTACTTAGCTTGTCTGCTCAATTTTCATAAAATATATAATTCTGCTTTTTTCTTTCCTTTTTGCAGCTTGAAAAGGCTCTTCGTAAAATCCAAGAAGAGAATAGCAAGATAAGGCTCACTTCTGAAGCTAAATTAGCTGAAGCAAATGCTCTGGTAGTGTTACCGGGAGATCCTCAGACGTGGAAAACAAGATTTACACTGCCGAGAGCTAACTCACAGAGGCAACTAGAAAGAACTCCTAGCTGGAAATGAGATCGAAGGAAGTGGAGACTCGTGAAAGTGTCCTGCAACAAGAGCGACTTTCATTTGCGAAAGAGTAAATATAGATATTAGTTATACCACCGAGAAATTATATTCTTTTTGTTAGTTTTACATGTATGGTATTGCACCACAGGCGAGAATCATATGGAGATTTTCCACAAGCAAAGAGAGTACCTTCATGAATGGGAGAAAAAAATTCAAGAAAAGGAAGAATCCATACCTGAACAGAAGAGAAGCCTGTATCAAAGAGAGGAAAAGGTTAATGAAAAAGAAAACAAATTGAAGCTGAAAGAGAAAGAACTTGAAGAATTCGATAGAAAGGTCAATTTGTCTTTGTCAAAGTGTAAGGAAACTGAAGATGACATAACTAAACGATTGGAAGAATTGACTACAAAAGAAAAAGTGAGTTTATAACTATTGAATATTGCTGCTTTGGACTTGCATATATCTTATATTATTTGGTTTATGATGGTTCATCCTAGGAAGCTCGGTCACTCCAGAGCAATCTTTTGGCAAAAGAGAGTGAGTTACGAGCACTTGAAGAGAAGCTCATTGCTAGAGAAGGGGTAAGTTTTAAGGTTTTAGCTTTGTACTGTAACAGAATGCTCATATTGTGATATCAAGCTTTTTTTCTCTATTTAGTGCATATTGCAGAAACACTACATAGCGGGCAATCAACAAGTCTGGATGATTGCTTTGTATATGATCTTAGTTGATGATGCACCTGTTTAATTTATTACTTTGAAATGGGAATCGTTATTATAAATGTGGATTGCAGGTCTCTTTATTAGTTGCTATCTGTGGATGTCATTGATTCTGATAAAGCTTTGGTTTGATTTTTTTTGACAGACAGAAATTTGGAAGTTTATTGATGATAAGAAAGAGGCTTTAGCTGCAAAGATGCTGGAATTTGAACAAGAATGTGAAGAAAAAAAGAAAATCTCTGGACAAGGAACTACAATAAAAGAGAGAAGAACTTGAACGACAGAAAATTGAAATTAATCATAGCGAGGAGAAGTTGCAAAAAGGGATTCAAGCAACAAATCAGAAGTTCGACCGAGTGAATGAAAAGGAGATTGGCCTTGAAGCAAAGTTGAAAACTATTAAAGAAAAAAAAAGATTATAAAAGCTGAAGAGAAAGAGTTAGGTCTGGAAAAGCAACAATTGCTTTCTGATAAGGAGAGTCTGGAAGACCTACAACAAGATATTGAAAGAATCCAAGCTGAGATGAAGAAAAAGGAGGGAACGATCCAAGAAGAATGCACAAGTCTTGAAATCAAGAAAGAAGAAAGAGAAGAATACCTGAGACTGCAATCTGAACTCAAGTCCCAGATAGAGAAATCTAGACTCCACGAGAAGTTTCTTTCTAAGGAAGTTGAAAATTTGAAGCAAGAGAAAGAGAGATTTTAAAAGGAATGGGAAATATTGGATGAGAAACAAGCAGAATATAAAAAAGAGCGAATAAGAATATCTGATGAAAAATCAAAGTTTGAGAGGTTTCAATTGCTGGAAAGAGAAAGATTGGAGAAAAAAGAGAATGCTTTGAGGTTCAGATAAAGCAGGAACTGGATGATTTAAGACTGCAGAGGGAATCATTTGAAGCTAGCATGGAACATGAACGCTCTGCGTTACATGAAAAAGACAAAATTGAGCATTCTAAGGTGATTGACGATCTTGAAATGATGAGAAGGAATCTTGAAATTGAACTTCAAGAAAAAAAAAAGAACAAGACGAGAAAGATCTACAAGACAGACATGCTCAGTTTGATGACAAAAGAATGAAAGAGGTTAGTGACATCAATCACCAGAAGCAGGCTTTGAATGGGGAGATGGAAGAAATGGTGTCTAAAAGGGCTGCTCTCCAAAAGGAAAGTGAAGAAATTGCAAAGCACTAGAAGAAACTGGAAGAGCATCAAGTAGAGATGCATACTGACATTAATGAACTTAGTACACTCGGCATCAATCTAAAGAGACGTTGGGAAGAGTTTGCTAGTTAAAAAGCTCGTTTTCTAGCATTTGTCCAAAAGCTCAAGGATTGTCGTAGATGCGGGCAGCTGGCGAATGAGATTGTACTCTCTGATCTTCAACTACCGTATAATCAAGAACAGGCTATTCTTCCAACTACTGGAGTTTTGAGTGAGCTTCCAGGAAGCTCTGATGCGTCTGACTCTTCTAATATCAAGAAATCTCATGGAGATGCCTCTGGAGGTGGGGGATCTAGAAGGCCCAACATGTCGATACTGCAGAAGTGCAGTTCAGTACTTTTTTCACCAAGTAAAAGAGCTGAACATGGGATGGACACAGGAAAGTCTGAGCAGCGTCCATCCTCCTCAGTGGCAGCTACTATGGGAAGAAAAGTTGAAAAAACTCTGCCAATTGATCTCCAACCACGTCCATCTAGTAGCTTAGTTCCAGAGGAGAATGAGGAATATACGGACAGTAGAATACAAGAAACTTCTGAGGGTTCTCAGCTATCTGAGCTTCAAAGTGCTAGGCGTGGACGTGGCAGACCTAGAAAATCAATGCCTGCTTTGAATCCTATGGGCTCGACCAAGCATGCCAGCGATGAAGAATCATCAAAAGATGAACAAATAGCAGCCAGAGCTGGAAAGAAAAGACAGCACATTGAGGATACTGCAACTGGTGGATGCCGTAAGAGACAACAGACAGTTGCTGTCTTGCCACAGACCCCTGGCCAAAGACACTACAACCTGAGGCGGAACAGGACGTAACATTGTGACAGTGAGATGTTAGGCTTTCATATGTCTTCACATGATTTTGCATAGGATATTTTGAGGTAGAAGAGTAAAGGGGCCCTTGTATTAGTTTAGTTTTGCTAGGTTATAGTGCGGTAATACAATTTATGTTTAATAGGGGCTTTTTATTATTCAAATTCCCTGTAATTGTAGACTTTGTTTCGTCTTAACTCTGCTCATTTATTTGTCTAAATTCTCATGCTGGACAGTGTAGAACAAGTTTCAGCAAATGTCGAAGATACTGCAGCTGGTGGTGAAGATGATGCAGACATTCCTCCCTCTGTGCTGGCATCAAAGGACAATGTTGAAGAAACTAGCGACTTGGTGGTAGAATCTCTTCGAGCTAAAAGATTAGAAACTTCGGAAGTTAGGGTTGGGAGAGTCGTAACAGTATGATAGATTGCGAGTTGTTTCGTTTTAGAGTTACAAATTATGTCTTGCCAAAGACTAGTCTAGATGATTTAAAATTTTAAACCTTACTGATAAATTGAGCAGAAGACAAAACAAGCATACATGTAGGCTAAACAATTTGGTTGTTTCCATGGTCAGGAGCAGAGAATAATAAATGAGGATATGAATGAGCAACATGAGAGTGGATATGAAGAAGTTCAAGATGATGATAATGATGAAGTTCAAGACGGCGATGATGATTATGATGATGACGATGATGGTAGTGATGATGATGATGATGATGATGATGATGATGATGATGATGATGATGATGATGATGATGATGATGATGATGATGATGATGATGATGATGATGATGATGATGATGATGATGATGATGATGATGATGATGATGATGATGACGGATCACCAAGACCCGGTGAAGGATCCATAAGAAAGAAGCTTTGGACTTTTCTCACTACATAACCATCTCACGTGGAGGATCTAAGAGATGTTACTTTCACATTTATTTTGTATAACCATTTATAGCTTCTTGGATCTAAAGGAAACCCTCTTTTTATAGGGATGAAATTAGAGAATTGGAAGCAGAGGTATGTGTTTAATGATGTACATTGAATTGACAGAACATAGAAGCTAGAACCCAGAAGGATAAATTGATTACACATAAATGTCAAATGATGTATTTCAGAAAAGCAAAGAAATCTTTATCGACATTAAATTCAATGACGCTTTGATATATGTGCTTCTCTGCATGCTCTCTTACACACAGAACACTGTATGCATGTTATATGTATTGAAAAATTCCATATGTGCATGTGTGAATGGTTATGGGAACAAATGAAACTTTTACTTTAAGTGACAAAAGAGGAAACATGTAGCCAAATTCTCTTCTTTTACTTTTTAACTATTTGAATTGTAATGAGAAAAGCTGTTGATTGCCAACGACTTCTCGCTCTCTCGTCAATAAATAACAAGAACCAACGCAAAACCCATATAGGAAGAGGACAAAACACATCACACGCTCTGTTTCTTGTGTTCTGTGGGAGCAATGTTGTGGCAAATGTTTTGCTCCCTTATTTTACTATCTCTGCTTTTCAGGTGTACCGGAGATGAATCTTTACCTGAAGTAACCGATTATGAACAAGCTCCAATGGACAAAAGAGAACGAGGAGCCTTGTACTCTGTGATTCAAGGATTTGTTGGTGATCCTTGGAATGGATCTTCTCTCTATCCTGATCCTTGTGGTTGGACTCCAATTCAGGTTTTTCTTTTAAATCTCTCCTTTAAAACCTTGTTTTTTACTGCCTCTACTGCGTGTTTTGTACTGTCAACTTCATTTTCATAGACACTTGGAGATAGTGAATAGTTTAAGCATATAATCTAGATTCTTCCGAGCTGTAGATGTGTTGAAACAATCAATCTTAATTATCTTCGAAAAGGTTTATAAAAGGTTGTGTGAAGTTTTTTTTGTTTTCTAGCTGTCTCAAATAATTCTTCAAAAAATGGTTTGTCCCCTTTGAAAATTTTCCATTATCAGTAAGTGAAGTTTAAAGCTTCAAACCATCAAAGTGAGTCCTATTTTGATATAACATATCTTTCTCTGGGTTTCTTTAAATGTTTCAATTATATGCACATTTGGCCTACCAATCATTCCTCTATTTTGTAGCTAAATTAAATTCTCTTCACAAAATCCAAACTTTGATATATTGAAAAATAACATTTATTTTTAATTTCAGGGTGTTTCCTGTGACATGTACAATGACTTGTGGTACGTCACAGAATTGAGTTTGGGGCTTATATATGAAAACTCGCTTCCTTGTTCCTCAAGCCTTGAGATAAGACCAGAGTTATTTGAGCTTAAGCACTTAAGATCTCTCTCCTTCTTCAACTGCTTTATCTCTCCCATGGTGTTAGCTAGAGAGGACTGGGTAAACTTTGCATCTAACTTAGAATCTCTAGAGTTCAGATCCAATCCCGGTCTCATTGGGAAGCTTCCTGAAACAATTGGCAATCTCACAAACCTCAAGTCTTTGGTGGTTCTCCAAAATGGCTTCAATGGGAAATTACCAGCAAGTATCTGCAACTTAAAGAGACTAAAGCGGCTGGTTTTTACAGGGAACTCTTTTGCAGGAATGATCCCAAATTGTTTCAATGGGTTAAAAGACCTCTTGATCTTGGATTTGAGCCGCAACTTGTTCTCAGGGACATTGCCTACATCTTTTGGGAATTTGGTTTCATTGCTCAAACTTGACTTGAGCAATAATCTCTTAGAAGGGAATCTACCTCAAGCAATATGGCTTTTGAAGAATTTGACACTTTTAGATCTGAGTAACAACAGACTATCTGGCGGGTTATCTAAGAACATTGAGAAGATGCAATTTTTAACAGAATTGGTATTATCAAACAATCCAATGGGTGAGGAGAATATGATGGGAATAAAGTGGGAAAAAGTTAGCAATTTGGTGATTTTGGATTTATCCAAAATGGGTTTGAGAGGTGAGATTCCCAATGGTCTAACCAAGCTGAAAAGGTTAAGGTTTCTTGGTCTAAACAACAACAACCTAACTGGTTTTGTTCCATCGGTAGAGCTTGATGCTTTGCCTTGTCTTGGTGCATTATACATCAATGGAAACAACTTAACAGGTGAGCTTAGATTCTCTAGAAATTTCTATGAGAAAATGGGAAAAAGATTTAGAGCTTCAAAGAATCCAAATCTTTGTCAACCATTTGAGACAAAATCTCATAAACATTTACTTTCTCTTGGAGTAAAGTCATGCACTTAAGAGGAGAAGGAAAGGAAGAAGATAAAAAGGTCTCGTTTGGTAATTCAAAAACGTAAAACCAAATGGAGAAGTTGAAGTCATCACTAAGCTTATCAAGCTATCTCTTTTCTTTTTCATTTTGGTATATATGTAAGAATGTTATCTGATCTCATCATTGTATTGTTATAACGGTATTATTATGGCCCATAAATGAATATGTAGACGACTAAAAAGCAATTGTCTTATTGGGCCTATAATGTGATGTAAATTAAAAAAGTCAAAAGAATCAAAAAATTTGGCCCATGCAGGTTTGGAACCTGCGACCTTCGCGTTATTAGCACGACGGTCTAACAAGCTGAGCTAATAGGCCATTTCGATTCACGCATTTCTGAAATATTAAATATAGAACAAATGTAAAGTAAAGGAATCAAGAATTATGTAGGAAATTAAATAAAAGCAATGGTACATAGTAACGCACGAGCAATATCCCAACATGTAGACTTAGACTTGTCACAATAATTGCTATCTCCTTGTCGCGTAAAGAGAAGAACATATATTATATAAATAAGCTCAAGATAAGATAATCATATGCAGTGTTATCGGAAAGAAGAACACATAATGTGAAGAAGTCCAGAATGTTGTAGAAATGTAGACAAAAAACAAAAACAAACAGAGGAATTCCAAATAAGGAAATATAAAAGTTAGTTGATTTGATGGGACGAAGAGTTTCTGAAAGTTTATCATCGAAGATAATGTCAACAAAGCATAGAAACATCTCAAAACGTTACAAAGAGTCCAATAAGTTGATTTGTTGTTTAAGACATCGTAGGCCATCTTCTGTTCATTTTTTGGTACACTGAATTTGTTAGTTGAGTACACCTAAACAATTTGGATCATATTGGTAGTGAATTCCGACTTGGAATGAAGATAAACTATATGGATCAATCCTCTTAACATTAATTAGCTTTGTATCGAAAACACATTTATTTTGTTAGTGCTTATACATCGACTAATATTGAAGTCTTAATTCCAGAGGCTGAAAACTTCTGCCAAAGTGAGCCATGTTTTGATTTCAAAGTTATCTGATTCATGTCCTCAATTCTAAATTTATTATGCGGAATTATGTAACAAATAACAGATTGTTTGACCAAGATAATTTTCCTTATATGTGACAAAATTTGTAAGAATTGCACAAAGTTAATTTATATCAATAGCTAGCATAATCAATAGCAAAACAATATTTTGAAGAAAAAATTGTTCAAATAAAGCAAAAGTTTAGTGTAATTACTAAAATAGTTTTTATCCAAGAAAAAGAAAGCGTCAATGGTGTAATTACGATTACACCCTTGAAACAAAAAACTGTTATTTATTCTTCTTCTATTTTCTTCTTCTCCTCTTGCTAATTTCACAAAAAAAAAAAAACATATATTGTAAACCGTCATCGTTAATTTCTCTTTCTTTTCTTCCTCGTCTTACTCAACGTGTTCTTCGCTTTTTTTCATACTCGTTGCCTTCTTCTTCATCTTGTTCCTCGTACTCGTCTTCTTCATTGTCGTGTTGTTTGTTTATCAAAGGTAAGTTTCTTCTTTTCTTTGTCCTCTTCTCCTCTTCTGCTTTTTCTTCATTTTCGTGAGGGCATTTGGGTTTAGGGTTGACGTAGACATTGGGTTTCTCAATTTTGCGACATTTGGGTTTTTGTTCTTCATCTTCTTATTCTGTGTCAAGTAGATTTCTTCCCCGATCTGAGTCAATGTGATATAGTTCATAATTAGTTGTGAGGGTAAGAGTAAAGTAGCGATATGATTAGTGTAGTACAGTTAGCATGACTTTTGGTAGAGTTAGGTCGTAGGGGGGTATAGTTCGATTCCGTGTAGTAGAGTTAGTCTGTCGTTTAGTAGAGTTAGATAATCGTGTGGTAGAGTTAGCTTGTAGTGTAGTAGACTTAGTCTGACGTGTGGTAGAGTTAGATTGTAGTGTGGTAGAGTTGGTTTGTAGTGTGGTAGAATTAGGTTATATTGTGTGGTAGAGTTAGATTCCGTGTAGTAGAGTTAGTCTGACATGTGAGAGAGTTAGATTGTAGTGTGGTAGAGTTGGCTTGTAGTGTGGTAGATTTAGGTTGTAGTGTGGATGAGCTGGATTCCGTGTAGTAGAGTTAGTCATATAATATGGTAGAGTTAGATTGTAGTATGGTATAGTTGGCTTGTTGTGTGGTAGAGTTAGGTTGTAGTGTGGTAGAGTTAGTCTGACGTTTGTAGAGTTAGATTGTAAGAATGTAGAGTTGGCTTGCTTGTTTGGTATAGTTTATTTGGAGTTGGGTTTTATAATGTTTATCGTTTGTTTTCTTTCATCTTTAGATATGGGAGAGAAGAAGTACCCGAAGAAGTTTCTCACACACGGTGTACAGGTGATGAAGAATCAAAGCATCAACCATTTATGCAATCTAAAAAACATCAATAATATGATCACGGGTATTGGTGAGGATGCATACGTAGACATAAAGGAGAACACTTGCGTATGCATTTTTCTGAACCTAGCAGACTCCGACTACAACTTTACAAGGAGACATATACAGTACTTGTTCAATGCCACTAGGAAGTAGTGGATGAGAAACGTGGACACGATCTACATTCCTCATAATATTGACAACATCCACTGGGTGGCCGTCGAAGTTAATCAACAAAAAAAAGATTCGCATTTTCGATCCCGACCCATCTTGCACTCCCGCTGGTGCAGTGGCAGAGTCATGCAAGTAAGTTACTCAAATTCAATATAGTAGAGTTTATTTACTCAAATGACGTTTGGTAGAGTCAGATTGTAGAGTTGGACTGTAGTGTGGTATAGTTGGCTTGTTGTGTGGTAGAGTTAGGTTGAAGTGTGATAGAGTTAGATTGCAATGTCATAGAGTTGAATTGTAGTGTGGTATAGTTAGGTTGTAGTTTGGTAGAATTGGATTGCAATATGGTAGAGTTGAATTGTATGGGGTAGAGTTAGGTTGTCGTGTGGAAGAGTTGGTATGGGGTTTGGTAGAGTTAGGTTGTAGGTTGGTAGAGTTCATTTACATTTGTAGTAGGGTTCATTTACATGATTCTCATTTTTTGTAGGGCATATGTCGTGATGATTCCGAAGATGATCAAGGTTTTTTCACCCAAGGAGATGCGACCACACATTAGCGCGACTCAATATAAGATTATTCGTGTGACTAAGGGCGTACCATGTAATAAACGGTCAGGCGACTGTGGCGTGTACGTTACAAAGATGATCAAGTGTTTGGCCATCGGATGCAACTTTGAAGGTCTTTGTGACGAGTACGTCACCTTCTCTTGGCTGAAATACGTCATACGTGATCTAACTCAGAACTAACTCTACCCACATTATGTGTCACTAACAAACAGTGGATAACAGACGTGGACACGATCTACGTATTAACAACTTTTAAATAGTTAACAACTTCTACTGACCGTGGAAATTAAGTTAATAATGTTTAATATTGGATATGATCTCTGAGATTTACTCATTATAACGATTAGACTCTAAAGTGAAGAGAAACTGAAGAGTCAAATCGTTATAAATAACCTTCCAATCGTTATAAATAACTTCTTATAAACTATCCATCTTCACCTTTACCAAAAATGTTCCATCTTCACCTTTCAATCTGTCAAAATCTTTCAAAAACCTTTCAATCTTTCAAAAACTCCAAACAAAGGTAATAGTTTGTATATCTTGATGCTTATATTTGTAATTCTGATAAACTAACCGTTCTATTTGATTGAATTTTTGTTCAAAGGAAAAAAAGCATGGAGCTGAAATAACTCACTCAGAACACCTTTTAAAGGATTTTTTGGATTCCTTCGCGTTTGTTTTTCCCCTTCCTGGCGGTATCAAGATGCCACTGTGTCGGGATATCTTATCTGTCTTGTCCGGAAAATGGATATCTCCCGAAAATATTTTACGAAAATAAGAATCAGTGCAACTATTAATGTGATTAGTACAATTATATTTAGTATCCTTAATGTAAGGATCATAGTGCAGATCGTCTTGATGGTTATTTAATTTCTTTTGGATAGATGGATTCACCAAAAAAAAGCAACGTTGTTCGCAAGGCACATATCATAGACTTACCGAACACTGCTTTGACGAACATCATAGCTCGATGTGGAGCGGAAGGACTTGATGAGATTTACAGTATCAGGCTCGTGTTGAAGGATTTTAAAGAGCTTTGCGATGACAATGAAGTTCTCAGGAATATAGATATACATTACGTTCCATTATATTCCCCTCTGAGAAGTATGTCTCTTTTGAACAATTTCCTCACTAGGTTATGCAATGCCGGTAATGTGGAAGCTACATACCGATGTGGTATGACAAAGTTCTTCGTCAATGGAAATCGTGATGGTGGTTTGGAAATGCGGCTAAGAGCATCTAATGGTGATTGTAAAGAGGCCACACTGCTTTATGGATTTATGCTAGTCTGTTTAGGAGATGGCAGAATACAAGAAGGTTATGAAGTCCTAAGACCTCTATTGCAGGAAACAGTTGCTGATACATTGGAATACATAAACCACCTCTAGAACATAATCTTTCATCACCCAGGATCGCTCAGTTGGCGAGGAGAGAAACAATTGCTAAGTCTCGAAAACACATATGATCGAGAAGGATGTTCTTGCAGAGGTGAATTCCTAGAGATTCTCTATTTCTTTGAAGGATTCTATGCCGAAGACTTTGATCAACCTATGGTCGAAGCTTGTGAAGTATGCACTTGGCATTACGAATTCAGAAAGATATTTCCTAACCATTAGTTGTTGAACAATTATTTATATATTTATGTAATTTCCCTTTTATTTTCGTTTTCGTTTTCGTCTTCAATTGCCATACAAGCATTAACTCAACCGTAAACAATTACAATATTCGACAATACAAAAACTAACTACACCGTACTCGTTTATACCATACAAGAACTAATTCTACCAAACGAAAGACCATACGTGGTCTAGCTCTACCACAGAATAAATAACTCTACTAAAGGCAGTGTAAACTCTACCACATAATACGGTCTAGCTCTACCACGAAAAAAATAACTCTACTAAAGGCAGTGTTAGCTCTACCACATAATAATTAACTCTACTAAAGGTAGTGTTAACTCTACTAAATAATTATGAATCTTCTACAAGGGTTAACTCTACTATTCAAGAATGAATGCTTTGACTACATGTCCGGACATTGTGACCAAGTTGCTTACATTTAGAACAAGCTAAAACTTTTCTTGGACGTTTTTTGGGTTGGGAACACTCGAACCAGCTCTTTATCCACAATTTCTTCAGCCTCCCTAGTTGTTGACGCACGTGTGGTGGATTACACAGCTTACTACTCACATCCAACGAAACGGGAAGTGCATCATCTCTTGGAAAGATACTACCAAAGTATGCGTTGTAGAGGAAGGTTGTGTGATAGTATGGATGGGTAAGTTCGGTTGTCGGCCTTCTACAAGCCTCAGCAATGGAAATGACATGCACACAAGTAATTTGTTGACGTCATACCGCTTGCATGAACACGTCTTCTCAGTCAAGTTGACTAAATGAGAAGATTCATATCGCGTAACAACAGCCTGGTGTTCGTCTATGTCATGCACGTTGTATTTTCTAGCTTCATCGACCCTTGTCTGTCATTCAACAAATATAATGTTAATTCTACTAAAAGCAGTGTTAACTCTGCAGCAAAGGGAATAACTCTACTAAAGGCCGAGGTAACTCTACTATGAAGGGACTAACACTACTAAGGGTAATGTTAACTCTACTTTGAAGTGACTAACTTTACTAAGGGCAATGTTAACTCTACCACAGAGAGATAACGGGAGTGCTAACTCTACCTTTAGGAGCTTTTCAACAGATGTTGTTAGAACAGTAGATGTGAGAGTGGCCTTCGTCTTCCTCTTCGCGAACCAACATGTTAACATCGACAAAGAAACATCCACCATCGTCGACAGGTGAAGCTCGCACTCTCCATTGATAGTTTGGTACCCAACATTTCACATCCAACACTGTCTTCGATGAAGCAACAAGATCGAAGGCAAACCTCTGAAAACAGAAAGAATTTTTAGCCTCGTCATGAGTTCTTTTTTTGATGAGTATCGTTGCCCAACAACCAATGCGAGTGCTGACATTTCTATGTCCAAATACTCAGCATTCAAATCCAACCCCGTTGCTTTCTCTGAGAGGTTTTTCTTCTCTTCTTCCTTCGACTTTCTACGAACATTGATATAATCTTCATCATCCGAGCTTCGAAGAAGTAAAAGAGCTTCAAGAAGTAAAAGAGCTTCAAGAAAGCTACAATGGCGTCACTTATGGCGGAATCAGTTGGATGCGCGGCAGATGAGCTAATAACTGAGGGGTAAATTTGTAATTTTAGCTCTACTACGAAAGTAGGCCAGGTTTCCAAAATTAACTATACCATACTGCACTATGTTCGTGTGGTAGAGTTGATTAGAGCGCAAACATCAACTCTATTATGCTGGAAATCTAACTCTACCAAGCACACTTCAACTCTATTACGCTGGAAATCTAACTCTACTACACACAAATTTTCATTCATGTCAACTCTACTAAGCATACTTTAGCTCTACTACGCTGGAACTCTAACTCTACCATACTGCACTATGTCCGTGTGGTAAAGTTGATTAGAGCGCAAACAATAACTCTATTACACTGGAAATCTAACTCTACCAAGCACACTTCAACTCTACTACGCTGCAAATCTAACTTCACTACACACAAATTTTCATTCATGTCAACTCTACTAGGCACACTTTAACTATATTACACTGGAACTCTAACTCTACCATACTGCACTTTGTTCGTGTGGTAGAGTTGATCGCTTACGTGGCAGATTTCATTAATGGTATTTTCGTAATTATTATTTTTTCCTCATTAGGAAAAGACAAAATGGTATATATTAAATTAAAAAACTATTCTAATAATTTACAAACATTTACTCTATTTCAATAATTAACACTTAATTTCGCTTTAATCTAACAAATCACCCTATTTTAAATAGGTAAAATTTCATAGAATCACTAATAACTTAAACCTGAAACATTTTTCACTTCCAACACAAATCTTCAAATTACATATACTGTTTTATTTAACCCTAAAATTTAAAATTACTAACAGTTTAAACTTTTAACGATTTTTCTCTCATAAAATAAACCTTAAAACATTATAAATCATAGATGTATTATCAAACCGCTTCCTAGATGAGATAAAAGGTCAGTAGACCGATTAATAAAAAAAACACTTAAAATTAAACTATCCACGTGAATAACAATTCCATGTAATTGAAAATCGTATAGTATAAATACGGAAATCCAATGGATATATTTTCTTTAATCATTTCAACGGTAAAAGTTGGTTTGTTTAAGGTTAAACAACAATTTAGTATAGTTTGTAGGTTTTTTTCAGGAGTGAAACTTTTGAAATTTAAGTTATTGGTAACTTTAACTTTGAAAGTTTTTTTGTGGGATTGTATTCATTTTGTCAAATGAGATTTACTTTTTTTAAAATTTAACTTTTGTTAATTATTCTTTACTATTCTAAACCCCAATGGAAAAGACTTGAAACAATTAATTAAAAGAGAATGTTTGGGTTAATAAGATATCGAAACAAAATTGGATGGAATGAGAACTACAAAAGGAAAATTAGTAAAATACAAGAGCGAAGTACAAAAGGAACCATAATATTGAAAGATGAGTAAGTGACTCAATGATTACAACTTTATTAATTATTAGGGCAAACACACAAAATTAGTAGCCCGAGAAGAAGTAAAGAGACAAGAGAGAAGAGACCGGTGGTGATGCTCACGACGGCGAGGATTGTAGGACCACCGCACGTGGCCTGCCTTACCCATGTCTCCTTTTGACCAGTCAACTTTACTACCTCCTCATTTATTGTAAAGGACTAAATGGTTAAGTGCAGTCTTTGTTAAAAATTATAATATTAAAACTATTTTTTTTGATAAAAGTTTTTCTTGTGTTGTCACGGGAAGTACTTGAAACCATCTCCGAAGAAGTTTTTAAAATTAAAATAATTAAAATGAATATTTTTTTTGTTAATATTGAGTTACAAATAGCCGGTCTATTAGCCAAGTTCTTGCAAATACAAGTGGGGGATTCGATCCAATTATTTAAAATGAATTTATAATAATTAAAATAATATTATTTAGAAAATAAATAAAAAATAGTTTTTTGTTTAGAAAACTTTCATCAGTTTTTATAAAATTCAACAAATTAGGTGTAATGAAATGATTGAATATATATTTTTAAGGTTAAAATAATAAATAAAATATTAATATTTTATTCTAAAAAAACTTATCATCTCTTTTAAGCGTTAGAGAGTAACGGTGCTTTAATAAAATAAAACAAAATAAACAGAAGGTGCAACCTAAAACCAGTTAGACTAGGCTTGAAATTATGGATATAGTAGCGGTCCATTTAGAAAACCATTCATGGAGAACCCTAATTTTCAACGCTGCCGCCACTAGAGCTGAGATGGACTTCCACCGCTTCCACCGCGAAGCCAAAGGGTCCGATCCTCCAGATCCGAGCAGAAGACGCAACCACAGAGCCTCGTCTGGCCACATCAGACCCAACAGAGTCCGATGAGAGAAAGCCATAAGAAAAAAGAAAGAGGAAACGCCGATAAGAGGTGAGAAGAGGAGTGAGAAGCGAAATCACCTGTGAGAGACTCTTTCAGCCCTTAGCTCCTTTTCCAAAGGCTTACTCGAGACCGCCGAAGAATTCCGTCGTCGTCGCTGTCTTTCAGATCTCGTAGCCGTCCTCAAAACAAGAGATTACCTAATGAACCATCGACTAAACCCATTATCATCACCTTATCGATGAACCACTTTTTCGAGACTTTGGAAGAAATCCGCCGGAAAGCTAAGCCAGAAAACTCACATCACCGGCTTTATCCTCATTGTAACCAGTTTCGTGAGACTCCACTTTTCGTCACTCAATTCATCCTCGTTATAACGATAACCACACCTCCAACGAATAATATGCACCTACAAAAACAGATCTGGAGAAATCGCCTTATGAAAAATCTGAAGAACAAAACCCAGCAATAAGAAGGAAAGAGGACGAGAGGGAGAGGCAAAATAGAAGAAAGAAAAAGATTTATCCTCTCTTGACTACTCATAAACCACCGCCGGTGACCGGAGAAGAGAAATACAGTTAAAATGAACGGCGGCTTCTAGAATATTAGGGTTTAGAGAGAGCCTCTCAAAGGCTAGTTTCAGTATCCAGTTTTAATACTTTCTTGTCCAAAACTAATTTTTTCTCATCTAGACATACTAAAGTTGCATGATTCTCTCTATGTTTAGTATTATAATCATTAGTTACTATTTCATAACCTAAAATAAATTAGATGTGGCTCAACTTTGATGGTGTTAACCGGATTAATTTAGTCTGGTTTCTGTTAATTATGTATACTAAATCATTATGTCCTTTAATATTCATAAAATGGGTGATTATAGAATTGTTTTAGACATGACAGGTCGAAAATCTAAATAATTATAGCACCTAATTGTGATAAAGTCAGATCAGTAAGAGGGACCAACAAACTAATGATTTTCAATATTGTGTCCTTTGGTTTATTTATACAGTCGCTCACAGTTACAAAACGTACTTTGGCTAATTAATTAATCTATTATTATACTCAGTAATAATTAAAAGAAATCAAAATCAGGATAAAACTATGCATTATTGATCTAAACTGATTTGTTAGAATATTTAATTAATTACTCAACATAAATCATGAAAGTTTGAGCCAAATCATGAACAATGTCGTAGCCCCAAGAACAAAATTAGAAGTACCCTTTTGTTTTTAATGTGTCCTATCAACAATAATTTAACCCATCCCCATGCGTGGGGCATCAATAACAACAATTAAGTAAGTGATTAGACAACCTTATTTGTGACTTTTAATATTAAACTAAAAAGAAAAACTATATATTGCCGTCTTTGAATCATAATGGAGTTGTTAGTTTGACTAAAATTAGGCTTCTAGAGAACTTATTTTAGTATAAAATAATTATTTTTATATCCTTATTTTGTAATAATTCATCCCGGATTACATAAACTGCAGTATATCCTTCAATATTATATAAAAATAAAATTGTGTAATTTGTGTGATTTAAAAAAATAGTAAAAATGAGAATTGAAATTGAGATTTTAAGACCTTAATTAACTGTAAGATCATTTATATTTCAAGTGTCATAAAACCAAAACGAAAAGGTATTACAAAATTTTGCCAACTGTTTCTAAAATGCCTTCAATATTTACAATATTACCCTTCCTCCACTAAATAATCGAACTTTCCATAATTGCTCCAAAGAACAAGAGCTTGCTAAACGATTGAGAGGTCTACACGAAACTATAGTCTGACTCTTAACCACTTCCATCCGCAATTCTGGCATCATTTCAGACCCGATCCGATCCGGTTAAGCTCCAAACATCACGACCCATCTCTCATGATTAATCCTCGAAATCCATTTATACATAAATCTTGAACAGATGGAGTGGTTAATCATGCCAACAAAGAAGCATGACGACACATCTTCGAATGATGTAAAGCTTAGCTCTTTGCTCTTTAAGAACAGCTCCAAGTCCTTTACTCGCTACTCTTCTCTTTGAACCTCCTACTCTTTGTGTTGATCCCATCTTCATCTTTGATTGATCTCGATCGAGTTTAGCAGAAAACAAAAGCAAATTTTTCTTTTTCTTAGGGTTTGAGATATTGAATAAAGAGAAGTAATGGAAAATGAGGATACAAAGAAGAAAAGATTATTTTTATAGAAGAGAAGAAAGATTAAGAAGAGACCCCACAAACATCTTTATCACTACCCACTTGTGTGTTGTTTTACCTTATTGTAATAAATTATGGTTGAATATTGAATGATTTATATGGTCACAATTTCACATAACCACCAAAACATCTATGCCCTATTTGTCCCCGTTGTTTCTAATGTATCATGGCACATCTTCATGCCACGTGACAGATTTTTTTTTTTTGTAATTATTATTGGTTTGTAATTTTTCTTTTTTTGAACACCTCTTATAATTTTCTTATTACTTTGCCAATTTATTATTCGATAATAACTTCTAGATGTTATATTGCGTCTAGAGCTTCAAATGTCAATTCGCAGATCCAACAATACTATAAAGCGATCAACATATATGTTTATTAACAAACACTCACAGGAAACTTATATGGTTTCTTAAAATTAAATTTTAACATAAGTTTTATTAGTTATATACAGGAATGATTTGTCACTAGTTTTTCCTTAAAAATATTATACATTATTATACATCGTAATTAGTGCATGATACCGCGGATGATATTGCATATCAGCGGATAATATTAGATCATCCATATTAGTGAAATCCCTAGGGGTTCTTAGGAAAAAAAAAAAAATTGAAAAAACGCGGAGCCAACTGATTGGATGCCTTTAGTGCCCCTTTTATCTTTTTTTTTGTCTTTTTCATTTGTAGTAATAATATTTTAACCCGAAAAAATGAGAAAACAATTTTAAAATGAATAATTCTATCCGAAGCCACGGCTGGACTTGGAACTGTGGCCTGCTGGCCTCTTTGCCGCTTCTATCCTCCGTGTGAGGTTGTTGTCTTTTCTCCTTTCCCTTTCTTAGCTGTTTGGTTAGTTCTTAATTCGCATTTTGGTCTAGGTCAGTTACGAAGCTTGTCTAGTTAGGTCTCTGCTTCTTTAACATTTGTTGATTTGCTGTCTTTCCTTATCGATTTTTGGTCTTCTCTTCGGTTTGATATGGTATCGTTCTGGTTTGAGTATAGTAGTCTCGTGCAGAGGTGTTTCGTTTTTTTATTTCTACTTTAAAGATTTGATCGTGGTCTAGTTTCCGCTAATGCGTCCATCGGTTGATTGTATTGCGACTTTGCCACTTCGAAAAAAAATTGTAAGTTTTGTATTTTATTAGATTAGAAGCCTAGATTTTCCATTTGTGTTGTAGAAAAATTTGTCATCCGTTTAGATAGTAAATGGTAACATATTTTAGTTCATTCAGTTAGATTTAACTCATTCCATAATTCAACTGTTACTATTTGCACCTATAATAATTTTATAATTCTATATTTTTCTATCATTTAAATAAAATATATAAATTAATTATAAAGAACAAAATTTGTGTATTCTCCTGTTAAATATATACAAGTATATGTTGAGGTTAGGATCCAACTTTTCAAGTTATTAATTCACTCCCTTAATATTTATTTAAACATTTTTTTGGATTAACTTCAAATTGATATAGACCGAGTACGATTAGATTTTGATTGTTTGTTATAGATTCATATTTTATTCAAAAATCCATCTAATTCGGTTTGGATCATGTCTGCATTCATGTATTTTTAAGAAAACTAACTAAAATTAAATAATAATATAAAAATATAACAGAATTCATAATCTAAATAAAATTTGATTTTTTTTGATCCATTACGGGGTATAATATTATTTATTAATTAACTAAACTAAAATATTAAATTATACCAAACTCAGCAGATTCCATTGTTACCATTTTATTTCAACTTATTCCGTTAAATTTCGTCAATTGTAATTAATTCAAATTTCACAATTCAGCCAAATTCAGCTATTGCCATTTGGACCATTAGTGTTATTTAATATATGTGCTTAGATAACATTTCATACATGATTTTTTTTATAGAGGTTATTTTCTAGTTATTTTTTGTTTTATTTTTAACGTTTTATTTTTATGGATATTTCTTTTGCAAAGATTTAGGTGGCTATTTCAAATATGATTTGTATAGAGTTTGAATGAATATTTTTTATAAAAAAAATCGACAAATTTTATGGAATTAAAGAATCTTATAAACTTTTCTACAATTTTTTATCAAAACTGTATACATAATCTCACACACTTTTACAAACTCTAACATACTTTTATATACTCTAACATAATATCAAACTCTTTCATAATATATTATAGTATAATCTTATTAATATAAATTTTAGGGTTTGATAATTTATTTTTATATAAATATTATTTTTTAGATTTCATATATTTTTTAGTAACTATCTCACATTTAAATTTTTGTGAATAAATTTTTATATATATTTCATTTTATATAAAAATTTATTTTTAGGATTTTTAAACATATATTCACTAAGAAAACTGATATAAAATTAGTTAATATAATTTTTTTCGCAATTATTATCTTTAGTTAAATATTATTTTATTTTGATTTTACTAAAAAAATTCATTCTCTGAAAAAATATCTTTTTCAAAAAAATAATTTTAAAAAAGTAATAACTTAAGATTTTGAAAGATTCTTTCTGTGAACAAAAAATTTTAAAATCAACAAATAATAACACAAAACTTTAAAAGTTTTGTAATGTCATTTAAATTAATTTTTTGAATAATATATGATTTTAATTTATTTTTAAATCTTATATCAAATAACACATGACTTTTAGTAATTGCAGAAAAAAAAATTAAAATATCAAAACCAATAAAATACAATTTTGATAAAATTTATAAAAATCAACACGAAATTTGTTGACAAAAAAAAAGAAAAACATGAAACTTTCAAAATTTATAACTCCTTATAAATTATAGAACCAATAAACCTTCCTTATAATTTTCCTTATAATAATTTGTTTAATCTTATTAATCCTATCAGATGGCAAAAGAAAAGACATCAAAAGCCACTGTAACCAATTTTAAATACAATACATATATGATGATATATATTTTTTATCTGTATGATTCATGAATGCACAATCTACGGTTCAACTTGCAATACCAATATAAAACTGCTAACAAATTTTGATTAACCATATCCACAAATTTCTCAGTTAAAGTGTTTGAGGACATTGGCAGTAAATGGTAACAATTCAGCTAAATTCAGCCCATTCACAATTTAATAGTTATCATTTTCACATATAACAATTCTATAGTTTTATAAATTTTTATTATTTAAATAAAATATCTAATTAATTATAAATAACAAAATTTGTATATTTCATGTTAAATATAGACATTCAAATATCCGTTGGGTTCAAATTCGACTTTTCAAATTTTTAATTCACTTTCTTAATATTTATTCATATATTTTCGATTAAATTCAGGTCAATATAAATCGAGTATGATTAGATTCTGGTTGTTTATTAAGGATCTAGATTTTATTCAAAAATCTATCTAATTTGGTTTGGATCAAATTCAGATTCATGTATTTAAAAAATTAAGATTAAATAATAGTAATAAAAGTCTAACAAAATTCAAAATTTAAATAAGAGTTTGAATATTTTAGATTTTCTTATGTCAATTTAATTATTTATTTATTTATTAAATTAATATATTAAATTTCACTAAATTCAATTAAATTTCGCTGTTACCATTTAATTCTAATTTATTTCACTAGATTCTATAAAATTTAGGTGTTATCATTGGAATTTATTATATCAAAGTGGGGTAACAAAAATAAATCAAAATTAATTATAATTAGTAAAAAATAACCATCGATAAAAGAACGTGATACGAAGAGAGTATACTGCAGTACAAACCCCTACTTTAGTAAATTAATATTTTGTGTGGTCAATCAAATATTATAATATATAGGATAATAGGAACATACAATTTTCTTTTAAATAAATATTACCAATGGTTTTTATTCAGAAGCTTCTAAGAGGTAGAAATGGTCAGCTGAGGTTGGGAATAATATATAATTACAAATATATATATAAACTCACATAAGCGATTCAAACTCAGATGAGTCGTGCATCTGGCTAACTTCTGCAGATATCGTATACGAAAAATCAATCATCTTAAGTTTCTAGAAAAACAAATTCTTATCAATTCTTTGGAAAACGACAGAAAGTAAAGTCACACTAAAAATGACATTTATTATTTGTTTTCAACTTATTTGTTAAGTTTATCTATGTAATTGATTACCAGATATTACAAATTAAATCATTAGCATTAAATTCATTTTGATTATATTTATGTAAAGTATTTATTCTATATTTAAATCCAAAAATAATATCCAAAATTACAATATATTAATTGTGGGAAAATCTAATTTATACAATAAATATACATTCTGAAATAAAAGAATACGATATTAAGATCTAAATATTTCACATTTAATGTTTACTATTTATTTTTATAATATATAGATTTGAATAAAGAATATATATAAAACCATATTAATTGTAATATACCATCCAGTGATATTAATTGTAATATGAAATTCGAATCATATTAATTGTAATTGTAATATATTTCAAAAGTTATAAAATTTTAAATGAATTCATTTCAGTTATTTACGAAAACCCTACTATTCTATTATATATATATATATATATATAACATTTGCTTCACAATTAACGCAAACCTCTTCACAATTGTCATTCACCTCTAATAATCTTTCATGTGGTTTCTAAGTAATAAATTATATATTTCTTATTCTAATAATGTTCTTTGGTATATTATTAATATTATTTATTTTAATTTTTCATCCAACTTACACACAATTATTAAAAAATTTAGATTAGCTAGATATTTTTAAATTTTGATTATAATAATCATACAACTTATTTTTATATTTTTGTTCCATGTTTTATATGGTTTTCAACTATGATTTTTTTGAAACAAATTTAAATTTATTTAGTAATATCTTTACACTTTTAATAAATAATTTTAAATTGTAATTATTGATATACTATTTACCTATTTTATTTTTTACATATAACTAACAAATGTTTTTTTTAAAAAAATTTCAGATTATCTCAGTATATTTATCTATTTTCCGTCTCTCTTCATTCAAGAAGAACTTAAGGAAGTTTATTTTTTTAGAAATAATGTTGGTGAAAGATATTGATGCTAGAACTGATATTTGGAAAAGAACAAACCTTTACATTAAAAAAATGTTTAGAAGATTTATTAAAGATAAACATATTTTATTGGACATAATTGGTGATATTGTGCTACTCTAAAGTCAAATAATTTGTTTCATTCTATAGTATGTTCATGGTGATGAATTAAGAAACTTGAATAGTTGATTTATGTTGAATCTTTATTTTCCTTGAAGATGTCATAATTATTAATCTTATATTTTTTATTTTATAAAGAACATATTTATGTTTTAGATGTTCGATCATTTATCTTACTCCTTTGAATATATTGGTTATATCTTTTGCTTATAAAAAACCGGGTAATATTGTTTTTTATTTATTTATAGTATAAAATAAAATCTATTTTAGGTGACTTCTACAGTTAACCTTCTATAAATTAATAATGTTGGGATTTTGAAAAATTATTAATTTATCTAAAAATTAATATTATTAAATCTGTAAAAAATACAAATATTCAGAAATGTAAAACACGAAAGTTTCTTTATGGCACATATTATTAAATTTCTTTGTTTAAATTTCCATTTATTTTGATGTTTACATATTTTATACAAAAATATGTTGATATTCCATGTTTCTTTTTTCATATATGTTAAATAGAAAAATGAAATATCAACATATATTTTATAATTTATATGTATATGTTAATATTCCATTTTTCTTTTGACTTCCATTTTTTAATCTATGAATTTCTTATATATATTAATGTAGCTTTGATATGTTTTTCATTCTTACATCTTTTCTTAACACATATCCTAACAATGACTTCTCATCTTAAAAGTGTTATGAAATCAACTATGACATATCAAATACAAAAAGAGTTATATGAGTACAAAAGAGAATATATCACAAACATTAAAAAAATATGAAATTGTGGCTTGAGGAAAATTTGTATTTAAAAGTTAGTCAATGTACAATCTCAAACACACTCAAACGATCAGCTGAATATCTTTCTACAACTCTGGAAACCGGAAAAAATATCAAGTGGCATAAACCAGCAAAATATCCAGAAATGGAAAAAGTTCTTTTTGAGTTGTTTCTCCAATACAAAGACCGAATGAATATGACAGGAAAACTAATTTTAAAGAAGGCAAAAGAGACAATGAAACTTATCTGCCCTCAAGATGATGTGGAACACCAAATTTCTCAAGGTTGGCTTGAAAAATTCAAGTTACGACATGGTATCAAATCATTTCGTCATTTTGGAAAAGGCGGTTCAGTCGATGTGCAAGACATGGAGAAGAAACTAGAAGCTATAATGGAAAAATAGATAAGCTCTCTATGAATGATGTTTTTAATATGAATGAAACTGGTTTGTTTTACAGACTACAAGCTTATCATTCTCTTGCTACTGAACAACTTTAAAGAAAAAAGCAAGATAAAGAAAGACTAACAATTGTTATTTGTTGCAATGAAGATGGGTCTGAAAAAATTCTTTTATGGATCATTGGAAAATTTGCAAAGCCACTTTATTTCAAAATGTGAACATGAATAGTTTGAATTGTCATTATCGTGCTAGCAAAAGAGCTTGGATGACATGTATGATTTTTGAAGAATATGTTTGTTGGTTTGATCAGATCATACATGGTAGAAGAGTTTTGTTAGTGGTAGATAATTGTCCAGCACATGCGTGTAATATTGAAGGATTACGTAATGTTGTGTTATTCTTCTTACCACCCAACATGACATCAAAAATTAAACCTTGTGATGCTCGAATAATAAGAACTTTTAATATTCAAAAAAAGACAAACAACACTAGAAACATATTTTACTAAATTGTCTTAAGAATAATTATGTATGTATAATATTTACAATTATTAAGTAATGATATTATTTGGACTATATTTTTACATAAGAGTTTCAAAATAATTATTATCTTATTAATTTATTAAATTTGATCAAATTTTACACTGACCCGATTTGGGATAAAAGAATTTTATTAATTTATAAAGGTTATTAATTTATCGAGTATTAATTTATGGAAGTTCTACTGTATATGATTATAAACTTAATATTTAACATCATATCTCACTTAATATTTATAAAGAAGTTATCAATTATTTTCTTGAAAAGTTGAATTGAAATACATTAATGGATTGAAATGATATATTAAATACCTAAAAATATAATAGAAGATTAGTATGTTTACTGTAATTTATAAATGGTGTTCATATTTTGTTGTAGAGTATATCAAATACTAAAGTAGATGGAACATATCATACATATTGGAATATTAGTTATTGTCTTTTAATTGGAATACACTTACCAAATGTATATACAAAAAATTATGTATTATTACAAATTTATATACAAGAATTTTAATCATAAGAATTTAAACACAAAGTTAATTATATACATTCACCATACAACAAATAATTTCCAAAATATGTGAAATAATTTGGATATTAAATATATATTATCTTTTAAATCATCATTATTTATGAATAAAATCGTTTGGTAATTTTTAGTTTGTTATGAAAAATAGTTATCACACTTACCATGTTTACAAAAATTAGATTTAACATAATAAATTCATATATACAGAATTATATAATAAAATGAATTATACAGAGAATATCGATATTCTATCTAACATAATTATAGACTATGTCTCATTATATATATGTGACGTGATAATAAGTTAAGTCAAATAAACCATCTCGAAAAATATTACCATAAGCAAATAATTCCAAATAATAATAAGAAATTATATGTTTTATTTGGATATTAAATACTTTTTACCTTTTAAATTATCATATTAAATATGATATATTCGTAAATAAAGATTTTACTAAAATATATATAAACAAAAAAAATATTATGACATTAACCATTCACATACAAAAATTAGTAATTGTTTTTTAAAATTATGGAAACTAGTGAAATCTTAATTAATTGTGTGATGATATTGTTTCCTTGAGAAATACATCAAATAACAAAAAAAATGGAATTCAGTATACTTACTTTTACTATGTCTCATTATATATATATGTGTTACGTGATACCCTATTTAAATCAAGTAAATATGTACGAATACATTTACTCTTCCAAAAAAAATTAAACATGGTTCTTAATTTGATCACTGTTTTCAAGCCATTCAGTCATTGTTCATGTAATATAATTTATTACGGTTAACGTAATATATTTTATTAACTTTTTAATGTTTTTGTTATATATGTATAGAAACTACTATACATGTTTATATTAAATTACTATTACCTTAAATTGTAGATTGGATCGTGCTATGCACACCTGTGTTAACTATAAACACATGTGCTATTTATGAGATAAATATATGTGTTCATCTAATTGCATGATACGGGTTATCATCTAAAACTTTATTATTTGATTCCTATTATTAATATTAAATATATTTATGTTTGTGTTAAAAATATTATAGAAATATTTCTTACAATATTATTTTGTAATGTATTTTGTGTGAAACATTTAATACATATAGAAAATTATGGTCTTTAGCATTTAATTTTTGTAATCAATTAGTTTATGTAAATATGGGGTAATTTTATGAGAAATTACATTACTTATCTTAGCAAACCATAATAGTCAATATTACTTCTTCGGATTTAACATTTTTAGAAATTTTATATTTACCATATAATTTATAAATTATTCAGTTATAAAAAACAAAATAATTTTGGAATGATGACGTGTATCAATTACTAAATCATAAAAAATTGTAAAATTAGAAAATCAAATAAATTTATTTAGGTGTGTATATTGCATGATTATATATTGAAAACAAGCTCAGTGTAAGAAAAAACATATAATTTTAAATGAAGATGAAATTTTTATTACTAAAATGTGGATTTACATTGTTAAACATTAATTGGACATATTTCATTACAAATCATAGAATAAAAAATAGAATATATATAAATATAAACGTTATCAGTATAAAAATAATAAATCTATATAGATTTGCAAGCGTTAACTGAGATTCATAATAAATAAATGATTAACATCTGGTTCTTAATTAAATAGTCGGTGTACTATATATAGTATTTTACATTTTTATAGCACCATTAAATATTAAAAAATTGAGTTTCTTTGGAATAAATGTAGTAATTGGTTGCAAAATAAATATTACATTTACCATGTTTACACAAATAGTAGTAAATATTATAGATTTGTAATTGTTGTGCTAATAAATGTTAGTGAATCTTAATACTCCATCTATTTTATAATAGATGATGTTTAAGGTTTTTACACATAAATTAAAAATCATTTAATTGCTTATGTTTCCAACTAAAAATGTTGTTTTCAAATGTATTTCATAACCATTTAACAACTTAGAAATCAATGTGCAGAACAAAAATGGGTAAAAAAAATACAATATTGAAAGTTGAAAACATCAACTAATTTGATATAAATATTTTTTATCTAAAACATTACTCAATATAAAATGGAAGAAGTATAAATATAAATATAAATATAATAAATATAAATATAAATATAAATATAAATATAAATATAAATATAAATATAAATATAAATATAAATATAAATATAAATATAAATATAAATATAAATATAAATATAAATATAAATATAAATATAAATATAAATATAAATATAAATATAATATAAATATAAATATAAATATAAATATAAATATAAATATAAATATAAATATAAATATAAATATAAATATAAATATAAATATAAATATAAATATAAATATAAATATAAATATAAATATAATATAAATATAAATATAAATATAAATATAAATATAAATAGAAATATAAATATAAACATTATAAATCTAAAAAGACAATTAATTTATGTAGATGTGCAAATATAATTGGCAATCATAACATAAATGAATAATATTCGGTGTTCAATTAAATAGTTGGTGTCTATATATACAGTATTTTATATTTTTATAACATCATTAAATATAAACATAATTAAGTTTCTATATAAAAAATGTAGTGAATATCACATTTACCATGTTTACACAAATAATTATAAATATTACAGATTTGTAATTATTGTGCTAATGAATGTTAATAAATCTTAATCAACTCATATCTTCTAGATTAAACATATACAAGAAAATTTAGAAACTTACAGGAATTATGGATGACTATGTCTTATTATATACATGAGACTTGATAGAATGTAATGTTTATGTATTAAACCTAACCAAATCTACTCAAAATTATTAAAATATTTATGGAATATAGAGTACAATCAAATAACAAAATTTTATACCATAAAGTTCAGAATATCAATAATAAATACTATAAATATACAAAAAACAAAAATTAAAAAATATAAAAGTTCCATAAATTATATATTATGCATCATAAAAATATATAAAAATTATGAATATTTTTAGAAACAAAAATACTATATAATTAAAATAAATAATATCTCATGCACTGGATAATCATCTAATCTTAAATTATATGTGACCAGTGACAAGAGTCAAAATATGTGGATCATATGAATAGTTGGGTTTATGATTTATTATTTTAAATTATTTATTCTAAATTTCTTTGTACAAACGTGGTGGATCCACGTCAGGGTACCAATCTATTAGACCTTCCACGCACATTTCCAAATTTTATGGTGTGCTGTGATGTAAGAGAATATAAAGATTCTTTTATTTGTTAAAAATTGCGACAACTACACAAACTGACTTGAAAACCAAAAAAAAAACAAAAACTGACTCTAAATTTCCTTTTTTCAATTACTGATCACAACTGTTTTTCTCATTATAGACTTGTTTTATTTTATTCTTTAATATTATAGTGATTGCCTGAAAATATAGTTTACTTTTAGTAGAAGTAAAAATAGTTAGTTAGTAGTTTTTTCTTATTATATATATATATATGTATGTATTGATTACTATCAATAATATTACTTTATTAATAATATGCATGCACGCATTTGACTAGTAGAGTTCATCAGATTCTAGAACTATAGGTTTTTTTGTCAACTGGAACTATATGTTGGTTAGACAATTCTGTTTTCGCAAACTTGTTATCAATTCTAAAATGTCAAACGTTGGTAAATTAGGTACTAATTTAAAATATATGTCTTCTCATTTGTCTTTTTGACTCTTGTAAAGTTTTCATGACGTGGCATGCATGTTCAGATTGGTTTAGTGAGAATGGGTCACTAATCAAAGAATGCGTTAGGTGACGATTACTCTAATTATTTCTAACTAATTGGTCTTCGGGTAGCACACGACTTATTAATATTATTATACCAAATAAATGACGAGCTTTTAAATAGGATGATATTGTCCATGTAGATTAATCAATTAGTTGCTAATTTTATTTAATTCAGCGATTAAAATGATTTAGTTCATGAATTTAGTATTAAGAGTCCACCATTTCCTACTCTAGTTGATAAAATATAATGGAAGTTTAGGTTAGTTAATGAATCCGAACCGAGTATTCATTCGGGTTCGGATCGGGGCTTTTCAAGTTTTAAGTTTTCAGATTTAGATATATAAAATCTGTTTGGCTATTTTAGAATTTTGGGTCGAAATCGGTTCAATATATCGAGTTTGGGACGGATAAAAATATCCTATTTCAGATTGGGTTCAGGCCAACTTCGAATATTTCTATTTAAATCTTTTAAAAAAACTGAAACAATTCTTTAAAAATTCATAATTTAATTTTTAAAATTAATTATTTTAGTTTTTTTTCATTTGTTTAATTGAAATTGATTCATATATTTAGATTTCTAATTATAAATTTGAATATTCAGCTAACTAAAATTAGATATATATATATATATAATTATATAAAATATATAATATATTTTGGGTATTTCGGGTACCAGTTCGTGTTTTGGTTTTTACTCGATCGGGTCTGGGTATCTAAACTTCCACGAAGTAAAATCCGTTCGAGTATTTTGTCGGATTCGGTTCCTCTTATTTTGGATCGGGTTTCGGGTTTTGAGTATTATGCTCAGACCTAGTTATGTATCAGAGCTTGTCAATTCATTTGTTCACACAAATATAGAAAAACAAAAATAGATTACTTAGTTATTTTTTTTCATTCGATTGGTAAGATCTAATATATAGTCAATCTCCAAATGATCAAACCTCAAATAATACATGAGGTAACATGAATACTGATATGTCTGCATTTTAGCATATTTTAGGAGCATCATTTAACATGTTTTGTATCTACATCCATACTACTATTACCATTTCAAAATCTTTTTAGGTTTATATTGCATATTTTGCATCTTGCATAACATAAATGTGCATATGGAGTGTTTACCAAGTACTTTGGAGCATTTTTGGGTTATTTGGAGCTAAAACGATACAAGGACCAATATGGACTCGACGGAAAAGGAAAATATGGATAAATGGCGCAAGTAAGGATGAGAACACACCGAACTCGAGCACCTGACTCGACCAAACTGGTCGAGTTCACTATCCATAGACGAGTTGAACAAGACTAGACCTCAGTACTCGATCTACTGCCTCGAGTTGAAAGTTTCCTAAAGAAGTCATGTGACTCGACTTATTTGGGTCGAGTCGTCTATTTGCTTTCATTTTGTTGACTTTTCTTAATCCATTTTGACTTTTTAAGTTTTAAGTAATGGATCATAAATACCCTTTTAGCACACAAAAATAAGAGAATGTTTTATTTCCGATCTAGCAAAGTTTTAGGAAGCGTTTCTCTATTTTCTTTTGAATCTTTTGCTTGATTTGGTAATGACAATCTAAGTTTGATTTTCTCCTATTTTGAATCTTCTTCTTTATTTTTCTTTCATCTTTTCAATTATGTTTGCATCTTTAATTTTTGGGTTTATGCATTTCATCATGATTAGTGAGTATATCCATTAGGGTTTTTGAGGAAATATGCTAAATTAGTCTAAATCTAGGGGTCTTCAAGCTTTCATATGTTCATGATTGCATAGATATCTCAAGATTATGTACTCTAAATGCTTAATTCAACTTAGCTAATTGGAATTTGAATTGTTGCATTCTTACACCTATTAAGTGTTTGTAAAAATGCTTGATTGAATTTAGATCTGGGATTTACCTTTTTTGCTAAAGAGATTGCTAGTTTAGATTGTTTATTGGCATAGAATAGAATGAATCTTAATGATTGCTAGACTTTGAGATCTCAATAAGAGTTGGGTTTGATGATTTCTTGCTTGTTTATTATTCATGAGAATGGCTTTGATATTGTGTGAGTCTATTGCGTAGAGGTCTATTTCTAAATAGAATTGAGTAGGTTGTTGGAGTCACCTAATAAAACATTGATTATTGATCCCATTCCTCAAAAATCTGATTCTCTTAATCGCATATCTTCTATTTATGTTCTGTTTTTATTTCATATATTGTTCTGTTTTTAGTAATTGCTCTGTTTTAATTTATCTCATTCTTATTTTATTTAGTTTTGATATTTTATGACATAAACTATTTGATTTGATTTGAATAAAATCATGTTTAAAATAGCTTAAATGCTTGCAGTTTATTCTTAGATTAACACTT
Organism: Lepidium sativum; assembly: GCA_023374145.1. Lineage (NCBI taxonomy): Eukaryota > Viridiplantae > Streptophyta > Magnoliopsida > Brassicales > Brassicaceae > Lepidium > Lepidium sativum. Next base: position 83,056 of record JAKUCM010001917.1, read on the forward strand.
TACATACTATAAAAATTTGATAATTTGGCATTAATTTTTTTTTGTTAGCAATTACATTGAGTTAAATTCAAAAAAAAATTGTATAAATAATAGTCAACTATTTTTTTTTTTGTCAACTAGCCTACTGGCTTTTAAATCCTCTTCTACTACTGCAGGTCCGAAATTCGATCCCTGGTGCCTTGAGGATTTGTAAAGTGACTACACCACTGGACTATCTGTTCTCAGCTAATATTCAACTATTTAACCGACAATATTTTTTTCTTCATCATTTTATTTGTTTGATAGTCGTATTTTGGTATATTGGTAACTGAATTTTATAATACGTTCAAAAATATTGATGGAGGATACATTTAAAAAGTTGAAGTAGTATTGGTTTAAAGTTATATATACATAAAAAATCTTTAGTATTCTAGTGGATTTGAGTTAAGAGTACAAGCCTACACGGCCACGTGTAGAAGACTTAATCACGATTAATTATTCGATCCTGTCCTTATTTCGGAAATAAAAACTTTGAAAATCAGCAGGACCTCACACAGATACTTACACAAGCTAAAAAAGGCCCAAACTAAATACAGGAATTATGGGCTTCTCACACAACCAACCAAGTATGGGTTTCGTGGATAGAACAAAAACACTTATAAAAGTTGTTAGCTTTCTTCATGGCCTTTATAGTTAAAATCAGGCTGAATGTTCAAAAGCTAGGCCTGATTGGCCCATATACTAATATGTGATTTACAATAACTTTAATTAGAATCATAGTAAAATATAACACTCCCCCCTCTCTTCCACATTATGTTGATATTTTAGATTTTTGCATGTAAATTAAAAAATCAAATAATTTTTAATGAGTTGTATGCACATTCGTAGAAATCGATTCTCCTTTCCACATATGGGAGGTACTGATTCAAAACAGTATATCTATACTTCAGGTCAAAAGAAATCTCGATCTTCTCTTGTCCTAGTATTCTATTGCTATTAGCCCTTTCTAGCTTACAAAACTTATACTCTAGCATGATTCTTTCAAATTCATCCAAGATTACCTCATTCTCACCGGGGAAGAAACTAAGTTTGTTGCCTTATCTTCTTCCCTTCCCGAGAAGATTTGCTGCCAACATAGTCGATTATATCATCGAAGAAGAGATTCCTCCTCCCAGTCTTGTCTTTACCCTCAACAGTTATTTTTACTTTGTACTGTTATCAGGCTTATCTGTTTTCTATTGCTAACCAGTATTGAATTGTAGTTTATAACTACTTGTCAAATTTTTTTTTCTTTATTAGTTTTTCTTTAACATGTCACTTGTGACTTTTCATTTTACAACTACTTAAAAAGTAGTTTTTTTTTTTTAATTTCTTTTTCTTTCATGGAAGTTATTTTTGACAACTAAATATTAGTGCTTCATTTGTACAACAAGATTTTTTTAAATCATATTCCAAAAAATTATCTTCTACTATTTACAATCAAGATTAAAGATAAAAGTATTGATTTGCTCTATCAATGTTATTTTTCCTAATAAATTTAAATTTTACCATTCACTTCATTAAATGTATTGAACTTTTCATTTTTTTTCTTCTAAAAATTATGATGTTTACTTTCATGAAAACAACATTCACATATGGATAATACATTTGTTTATGATCGCATATTTGAAAAATATTTTTATCTCATATAGCACGTAATTTTTTTGTATTTTAGAGTTGTGTCATATAGCATGTAAAATCTTTAACATAATTCATCACTTTGAAATTTTAAAATGGTACAAAAAGTATTTTAGAGTTGTATCTTTTTATACGTAACTTTTCTTTCAATCATGAAAATCCGTTATATAAAAACACCTTTTAAAAAAAAATTTAAATACAAATACCTCAAACTTTATTTAAGCTTCTCTCACGCATTCGTTTGTATAACAATCAGTTTAAAAGATTGCTCATAATTAGACAAAAAAACAAGAACGAAAACACTGTTTATCTAGTTATTAAGTATGGTATTGGATACATATGTGAATTTTAGTCTAGTGGTAAGTCTACTATAAACATGCACACTGATGCATTAAAAGATCGAGTCCTATTATATACATTATGTAAAAACTTGGCTATTGGTTTAGCTAGTTGTGGCTTGTGTTGATAGAAAAAAAATTCGATGTTAGATACTGTTCGAGTAGGATATGGTACTAAGATTTTAGATCCGACTCTTGTGATTTTAGAGGGAAGATGAGTAAAGATTCTGATTAAATTAGTTGCAAAGAGAATAAATTAAGAGTAGAAAGTCGAGTTGACTATATTGCTTATGTGCAAGTTGTGAAAATGTCACCCCTTTGTGGAAATCTTTGCCCCTATTTATAGGATATAGGGTCGGTTGCAAATACTTAAAAATAGGAAAAAATTTATTCTCAGTTTAAATTTGTTGTTATCTCGAAGATCCTCACAACATTTCCAGAAATATTCCAAATCGGATTAGGAATATTTCCTGCTTTCTCTTCAATGATGTGGCAGCCGAGTTCACTCATCATTATTGCCAAGGAGCGAACTCGTCTGGACGGTTGCCGAGTAGGATTTGTATCCTCTTTGGTTCTTTGCCAAGTTGGAGACTTGAAAGATTTGATATCGACCTCAACTCGTGGACCGTAATATGATCTCAGATTCACCTACAATAATAGTGCCCCCCCTAGACTCATAAATTTTGACAGGATTTCGTAGTCAGACGAATGACCTGCTTCTAGAACTTTTGATGCACGTAACTTTCCATGATTGGTTGTTCGTGGTATCAACATGTCTCCGTGAGGCATCATTTCGGCTTCTGGTAAATTTCTATAAATATTGCGTCGAGTTCTCCACTATTTACTTTCATCCGAGTTGAAAAGGTAAATTCTCTCTCTAGCTTTCTTTGTGCCGAGACAGTGTTGTTGTTATTGTGAGTTGACCACTCTGAGATGGGTAGAAACAAAATTGAGTCTGGCTTCGAATCCGGGACCGGTAGTTCAAATGCCAATTTCCTCAAGGGACGTTAACAACAAAGAATTTGATTGATTGGTTGGGGGTTCAGCTGCTGAGTTGGATTGCGCAGAGGAATCCGACAATTGAATAATGGTTCCTGGAAAAGACGGGCAAGCCATGGCGTCTGCTTGTATAGCATTTTTGTGTCAATGCTTGTATAAACTCTTCAAAAAACGATGGGTTTTATTGACTGTGATGCCTGAGATCATGGGTGATCTCGATGATGCCCTCAACGAAGGGCTTTCTTGGCTTGCCAATAATGAAGGAATTCCAGCTGAAGAGGGTTCCCCTCGGCTGAAAGATTGTGCGGAAATTAAAGAGAATAAGAAAAGAGTTTCAGATTTGAGTGTAAGATGAATGGAGAGAATAGAAGAATAAGAGAATTGGAGAGAATCCCCCAAAGGGGTTAAACTTTTTATTTCTCTTTATATTGCTTAGAAGACAATAAGCTAAGGTTGCCCTAGTCAACATTCAACAAAGCATAAAACATAAAGTAATAAAGCATAAAGTAAAGGAAAAAGATGATGGTCCCCTCCTTATCCTTACCAACGGCTATAGTAGCACAAAATAATGAGTCATACTATTTTATGGGCTTCTTATCTTATCCTTGATCCATCTAGAAGCTTAGCATAGATTGATCTTATTTTTTCACGGTTTGATAAATCTTCGGATGAGCCTACTTTTTTACATATATTCTTTGGCCTTTTGGTATACTTTGACCTCTACTCTAACACTCCCCCGCAATCTTGGAATGCGGTTCACCAAAGACCAAGATTGGAAACCGCAGAGAACTACCTCATTAAAAACTTTGATAAAAAAAGCTCATGGGACAAAACTGTACCAAGGGAAAAAGAGTATAGTCTTCACGGCTTCAATGGTGTAGCTATGGTATTGATGAGGTGTTAGAGATCTTTTATTCTCTTGACTCTTCTTGAGGGTTTGGTCCTTTGTATGTGGGCATCCAATGAGTCTCTCCCGTTCGGTTATCACCACAAATGTATTGTTCCTTGATTGAGTGTATCATTTTAAGTTCAATGCTTCCTTCCGTTGGTTTTTTTTTGTTGCACCTAGATAATGATTCACACAAAGAGCACAAAGAAATTAGTAGTAAAAATGATATTAAGTGAGGTTCATACCTTTTCATCCTTGTAGACAAATGGTGATTGGATGTTCCACTCTAGATACACCAACTCCTTTGTGTTCCATCCTCATCTCTTGCTTTGGCATACAAGGTCTCCTTTTGATCATTTCTCTACTTTGTATCACTCAGCTTGGTGAAGCTTCTCTTTGATCCTCATTCCAAGTATATCTGAAGGTTTTGATCTGCCACAACCATGACACACCTTGTACTCCCCCTCAAGGTCGAGGAGCCTGCGGCCATGCCTTGGAGCTGAACCTTCTGTCTTTTCTTGATACATTTGCATGTCTTGGTCTATGCAAGCATGGCTATGGACCGTCTTTCTTCACATTTATGAAGGTGTTTCTCTTCACAATTGATATGTGAAGGCAATCTCGCATTACCAAGCTAGAGCTTGGAGATGGCTTACTCTCTTTTGAATTGATACTCACACATTAATATTCTTGATCTCGCTGATTGCTTCCTTTTTGAGAGTATCCACAACAAAACTGCTTTGAACCTTCAAAAGGAATTCAAAGATTTTAAGTATGATGTTGTGGGTTTTAAGAAAGCAAGAGGAAAGAGTCCATAAAAAAAATCACAATATGATCCACAATTTATAATAAAAAAGTTAAGAGTTAAGAGAGTAGCCCATTTTCTCGGTTTTGGATGATGGCACAATTGAGATGGTTCAGACAGCTTTGGCTCATGAGGATTACCGAGATCATGCCCATCCCTCTTCCTTCTTAGTCTCATTTCATGATCCATGAACTACTTGCCATCTAATCATTCCTTTGGAGTCTCATTGTTATGGTACATTCAACCAAGGAAGCAACCACATATAGACAAAAGCAAGTAAGAATGGACTTGTGGGTTTGAAGATTTAAGTAATTGGTAAAAGAAGGAAGAAGATAAAGAGTTTAGAGATAGGAGAATTGTCTTTATTCCTCCTCATGGCTTGATTCATTCAAGCTTAATGTGGGAGAGCTTATATTTGCAGAATCTAGGCGCCATGAAGGTGACACAAGCCTCAATCAACATCCCAAATAGTTAAAATCTTCATATTGAAGATTTTCGAAAAATGTTGTTTTTTTGTTCTGCCGTTGACCCGTACCACGGTACATTTTCTCTTGACCCGTGGTACATGTTTTCTCGGCCTGCGGTACAAGTCCACATGACTTGCTGTACATGATTGCTTCCGACCCATGGGACGTAGGACGCTCGAACAGCGATACATAGCTTTTGACCTGCGGTACGGGAAGCCTTCAACATGCAGTACACGAGAATCATCATGCGGTCCACAACCTTCCATTGTGTGAACCCTGATCCACGACCGACACCTGATCCATGATTCCCAACTGTGACCCGATCCACGATCTTATGACCCGCGAGTACCTTGCTTCTTTTAACTTTCTAGGCCAGTCTGTTGACTTTTCTTTGGTCCAAGAGACCCTCACCCGCGGTACATTCTTCTTGACCCGATGGGTTTCCCGCAGTGCATATACCTCGACCATTGACTTTCCTATCCATATTGATCTTTGAGATCTGTTGGTGAACTTCCTCCCACTTGCTTCTTAACCTCATTCCCTTTATTAATCAACCATTCTCCTTTATCCAAAGTCATCGTTGAGAATGCTCACATATTGACTTCCCTAAACCATCAAAACAAAAATTCAAGATTTTAAAGCACTTATTGTGAGAAATAGAGAACTCGAATAACGGAAATCATCTTGAACAAGGTAAAGGGAAACCAAACAGGTGATATATAAATTAAACGAACAAAGGAGAGGTTTACGAGTCAACCTTATTTTCCTTGTTGGGGAAGGAACACCAATTTGGCTTGAGAGGAGATTTTGCTCACGGAACACCAATCTTGTTTGTCCTTTTGATTTGGCTTAGGTCTCCCCCTCAATTTAATTCTCTTCCATAAGACCCCTTTTGTAGCACCATATCTCTGAGGTTCAACAAATGTTTGTAACAACACATTGTGAAGCCTTTCATAATTCTTCTTACACTTATGTAACAAACGGTTAGTGGATAACACTTTCTCTTCATGATTGTTCACTATAAAGGAAATTTACTCTCATTTGAGAGATAGTTTCAGCTATGATCATAGGTAGAATTTTCCTTCAACGATAAAGAGAACCTAGATCTAAGCTTTTCCTTAAGACAAAGAAAATAACCCAAAGACATTCCACGTTTTCCAATCGTAAGATGGAAACTTTGACTAGGGTTTATTAGTTTAAAACAGAGGATAAATTGCGATATTAAGGGCAAGAGCTCTATAGGAGCCTTCCAAATCACACATTTTCCTTCAAAAAAGAAAGCCAATGGACTTAAAACACTAGCGGTTCAAAGACTATTTTCTAGAAAATCGGATTCATCATATTGACTGTGGTTCACTTCTCTTGAGAAATTCACAAGATTTGGATTCATCATGGTCTTAGAGCTTCAAAGTGGACCAAGGAGCTCATCATTTTTTGAGACATGATGAGATTCATTAAGCCTTTGATTACTTACACTCACATGAGTAAAGCTACTCCTTAGCTTTTAATCCTGTATTTCAAATGGATAAATAATTATTGATCAAGATGAATAAAGAGAACAAAGGTTTGACAAGGAAAAAGGAATAAAGTCATGTGGGTTGAGATACATCATACCGCTGATCGAGGAAACATGTACCGCATGTTGAGAAACTGCAAACCACGATATTGGTCAACGACCGAGGGAAAAGTCAACAATCTGCAACTTGGCAAGTTTTGGTGATTTCTCTTAAAGGCAAATGAAGCACATGAAGCTTAAGATTGTGGTCGACTAAGAGGAATTTCTAGAAGCCAAGGATCCGATGGTTGAAGCCAAGAAGACTGTTGAAGCCTCTTCAAACATGCGACTTGCTTTCTCTTGGATCGAGACAAGGACATGTCACTTTCTTGGATGTGTGGATCTGAGAAACTTTGTCTCTTTCCTTAAGGCTGCATCGGCTAAACCTAGGTATCCCTCCTTATTTTTTGACTAATTATAGCCTTGTAAAAATGTAAAAGCTTTATCTAATTTAAGACAATTTTATCTCTCACTTCTCTCTCTCTCTTTATTCTTTGTATTCTTCACAATGATTCCGCAAAACTAACATGGTATCAGAGCAATTTGGTCATAAATCTCCTTCCTAGTCTTCTCGTTCTGCTTTGACATCTGTTTTTGTTTATTTACAAACTATGGACAACTCAAAATCTCTCAAAATCTTGGTGGTCTTAAAGGGACTGAACTACTTGTTGTGGGCAAGAACCATAAAGTCAGTCTTGCGCAGTCATGGGCTTTGAAGTCATATTTAAGGTCCAAACTCCAATTCACCTTAAGCAATGCTAAGAGGGAAAGACAAGGAGGGAACCTCGGGAGTGGCAGTGGAGCCAACAAAAAATGGTCTCAAGATGACCAAACAATTCTAGTTCTGATCCAAAATTCCCTAGATCCAGCGATTCATGAGGCATACTCCTATTATGAGACTTCAAAGGAGTTATAGGAAACTATTATGAAAGTCTACGACAAGATTTCAAATGTCACAAGGGTCTTTGAAATTCAAAAATCTCTTACCAACCTCTCTCAAGAAGGCCTTGAATTTACCAAGAATTTTAGTAAATGGAGAAGTTTTTAGGCCGAGTTGGAAATGCTAAGACCAACTACGGTTGATTCAAAAATTCTCGGTGAAAGGAGAGAGCAAGACACGGTCTTCAACTTGCTTCTTACTCTCGAATCGACTTACTCGGACCTCATCAAGCACATGCTAATAGCAGACAAGCTCTCGACCCTTGATGAGGTGTGTAGTCACATCCACAATGAGCAAGGGTCTCTCAGCTTATTTGGTGGAAGAAGGGACCTTCTCATGGCAAGCAAGGTGAGTTACAAGCATGAGGATAAGAAGACCCTTATTTGTGACCATTGCAAGAAGAGAGGGCACATCAAGGACAAGTGCTGACTCCTCCACCCTTACCTCAAGCCGACTAAGTTCAAGGAAACGCCTAGGGAAAATGTTTCAACAGAAATCGGGGAGGAACAAGAAGCGCCAAGCACGTGCGACCGAGAACTAGGAGCTGCATCTCACACAACCAATCAAGAAGGAGTTCTCAAACAATTTTACATTGCAGTCCTCTTTAAGATCCTTAAGGACTCCAGTATCACATGATATGCAATCTGAACTTGATAAATGATGTAAAACCTACTCTAGGAAATGTGGTCATAGCTAATGGATCTAAAATACCGGTTAAAGGGGTTGGAGACTTGGAATTATTCGATGGAAACACTAAGGCATTTCTTATTCCATATTTTTCCTCAAATATTTTATACGTGATAGGGATTGCACGTGATCTTGATTGTTATGTTATGTTTGGGCCTAATGTTGTTAAATTTCAGGATATTAATACCAGGGACATCATTGGTGAAGGCATAGTCAAAGGCAGACTCTATGTGCTTGAAGACACCAAATTTATCTCTAATATTTCAAATGCTTTACATTCGGTTTGTAGTTTGGCATGATAGATTGGGGCATCCCCACACTAGGGATCTTGAACTTATGTTCCCAAGTATGACTTTTGATAATCATAGTTGTGAGGCTTGTATTTTGGAAAAAATTGTAGACCTGTGTTTCCTAAGTTTTCAACACTTTATGAAAAATGCTTTGACCTTATTCACTCGGATGTATGGACATCACCCTGCTTATCTAGGAAAATAGCTAAGTATTTTGTCACATATATAGATGAGAAATCGAAGTATACTTGGCTACCACTTCTCCCCTTAAAAGATCTAGTGTTTAGTGCTTTTAAAATTTTTGAATCATACATCACTAATCACTTTTATGCAAAAATGAAGGTACTAAGAACTGATAATGGGGGAGAATACATGAGAAATTCCTTCCAAGAACATCTCAAAAAGTAAGAAATACTTCATCAAACTAGTTGTCCCTACACACCACAACAAAATGATGTGGCAGAACGGAAAAATAGACACTTGATGTAGGTAGCTTGATCGATGATATTCCATAGGAGTGTTACATCATGCTATCTCATCAATCACATACCAACAAAGATCCTCCAAGACCATTCTCCATTTGAGGTACTTAATCAGTCAAAACAATCAATTGAACACTTACATGTCTTTGGTGTACTAGTGGCCAAAGAGTTAAGGAATAAATTGGAGGCAAAAATCAAGATGTGTATGTTTCTTGGCTATTCAACCACACAAAAGGGATATAAGTGTTATAGTCCCGAGGAGAAACGGATGTGTGTCTCTCGGGATGTCAAGTTTATGGTGGATAAGCGTTACTTTGATGACAAAAATCAGGACAACCTACGAGAGATCTATGTTCTCAGGAAATTCCCAAGGGTGTGGTACCACCAGCTAAGCAACAAACTCAATTCCCATGGACTCAAGAAATCCGAGGCCGACCACGCACTATTCACGGTATGTGCCCTAGAAGGAAATGTGGTGGTACTAATTTATGTCGATGATCTCATCATCACCAATAATGACAAGGACGATATTCAATCCACTAAATCCTTTCTTAAATTGGTATTTGATATTAAAGATCTCGGTGAACTCAAGTACTTTCTTGGGATATACACTTGGCCTTTTAAATGAGAGATGTAAACTTGGCTCCAAACCCGCCAAGACACCCATAGAAGATTGCTACAAGGTCGTTCGAAAGGGAGAAAAAGATGACACTCCATATCAGGATACACCACAATATAGGCTGCTGGTCGGTAAGTTAATATATTTAACTATTACGAGGCCTAACATTTGTTTTGCCATGAATCAGGTATCTCAACACATGAAGGAGCCTACAGAGTATTATTGGAGTATGGTAGAACACATCCTAAGGTATCTCAAACGAAGTCCCAGCTGTGGCATTTGGACGGGCAAGAACGAAAGTACCGAGATCGTGTGATATAGTCATTCAGATTGGTCTGGCGATAGGAATGACCGCAAGTCCACTATCGACTATTGCACCTTTATTGGAGGAAATTTGGTGACATGGAAGACCAAGAAGCAAAAAGTGGTCTCATGTTCTAGTGCAGAAGTTGTATACCAGGCAATGAGGAAACTCACAAGCGAATTAACTTGGTTGAAAGGATTTCTTAAAGACTTTGGGATTAAGGAAGATCATCTATTCACCATGCATTGTGACAATCAAGCAGCAATACATATAGCCTCCAACTCCATTTTTCATGAAAGAACAAAGCACATCGAGATGAATCACTACAAGAAAACATGCCATTTGAGACTACACAATCAATTTCAAATCAGTCTTAACTTTCACTAAGTGAGACTGAAGTATGACTAAAACAATCAGTTGCAAAATGTTAGTCACTCTTTTTGTTAGTAGCAGTTTAGTCTCTTATATGCGACTCGGTTAAGATCAACTAAACAATATCATATTTTGACTAATATTGCAACCTCCAATATAGTCTCCATTTGCGACTAATCTGAGACTCAAGAATTAGTGCAAATATCAGTCACATCTTAGTCCCACTAATCCATTTCAGTTTGTAGTCACATATTAGTCTCAAATATAGTCACAAATTAGTCTCAAATATAAGTCGCAGATCAATCTCAAATATAAGTCACAGATCGATCTCAAATATCAGTCACAGATTAGTCTCAATTATCAGTCGCATATTAGTCTCAAATATTAGTCGCATATTAGTCATAGTGAGGTAGTCGTAGACTAGTCTCAAATATCAGTAGTAAATTAGTTTCAGTTAAACAGTTGCAGATTATTAGTCATCGACGATCCCTTTGTTTTTGTCTGTAAGATACTTTTGGCCAAGATTTTCGAGTCCATACTTGTTGTTGCGGTCAGACAACGTAGACTGAAAAATAAATATAATGGTAGAAATTAGTAATAAATTATAAGAATATGTAATATTATTCTTTTAACGTATACGTGAAGGAAAAGCTCGTTATCCTGCTCCAGAGTGAGCTCTACTGTCTGAAAAGCACTATCTAATAGATCGGTGTTATTGTCCAACTAGGATTGCCCAAACTTACTTTTCTTCTGCTCATAAGTCTCATAAATTTTCTTCGCTTTCAGGTGTACAAAGTGCCCATCCAATGAATTAGTATTGATATGTCTGCATTTTAGCACATTTTAGGAGCATCATTCAACATATTTTGCATCCATATCAATACTACTATCACCATTTTATGCCTTCTTAGGTACATATTTCATACTTTGAATCTTGCATACCATACATGTGCATATAAAGTGATTCTAGGTACTTTGAGAGCATAATTTAGAGGATTCTGGATGTCATGAAGACATCATAATGAAACGATCAGCCCGGGAGCAACATTTGGAGCATGAGGAAGCAGATTAGGCCAAAAGCAGAACGCTCGAGGAGGACACTCGAGATACACTTGATCGAGCGTCAAACCGCCACCAGATTTGTTGATTTTTTCTCATGCGTTGACTTTTTAGGCTTCTAATGAAAAGGGCATAAATACTATCTTAAGTCACTGAGAATCCTTATTAACATTTTCATTCCTCTTTTGGAAAAAAGACTAAGAACTTTCTATCCTTTATCTCTTATATTCAGATTCTGATCTTTAAATATATGTTGGATGCTTGAGTTTATGCAATTTCTTTTGATTTTTACCATTTTATTTTTTGGGTTTATGACTTTTATGATGAAGATTGAGTAGATCCATTATGGTTCTTGAGGAATTGAGCTAGATTAGTGTAATCTAGGGATTTGCATGCTTCCTTATGGTTATTTTTGCTTAGATCTCTTTAGTTTAGGTGGTCTTAATGCTTATTTCTCTTTGATTTACTGAAATATGAGATTAGGTATTTCCCGCCCACAAGGTGTTTGTGAATTGCTTAACTGAGCCTAAACTTGAGATTATCACTTATATCTCAAGAGATTGAATTTCTAGGGTGTTATTAGACCGTTCTAGGTCAGATCTTAATGCCTCTTGGTCTACATTTTGTTGGTGAGAACAAAATCTTATTTTAATCTAGGTTGAGTCTCATTGCATGAGAATGACTTTGACTGGTTTGATTCATGGGCTAGAGATCATCTATGTAGGTTGTTAAGCGAGTTTGGCTCCCATAGTGAAGCTTTGATCATTGATCTTACTCCTCAAGAACCCATTCTCTTTCATAGTTCATTGCCTTAAGTTGTGCTTTATTTTTCCTTTTGCTTTTGTTTTTGTGTTATTCAATCTATTTAATGCTTTGTTTTTGCTACGTTTTTATTATGTATCTTTTCAATTTGAATTGTGCTGATTGACATAAATTGGTGGATATTGGCTTGGATTAGATGAGTTGAATATATCTTGATTGCTAGTTGCTTGCTCAGTTAGATTGACACCTTGCTGTAATACAATGATGGAATCTGCAGTATGTTTATTTGATGGCAAAAATGTTGTTATCAAGTATGCATCTTGTTGAAGACATCAATGATTGTAGCATGTCGATTGAATTCTTCTTTGTGCAAAAATATATTACATAATAAATATAAAAGAATTAAAATTATATAAAATGGAAATACTTATAAGTTCACATTAAACACAATAGTAACTTTTCAGATACAAAACATTCTTACAGGGTCAGCAGCCAGAAGAACAAGCAGCCTGGATTTTCCAACTCTTTGCCTATGCCTCCTATGTAGCCCAATACTCACATAGCTTCACATAAATGGACTCATTCAGCCATCCTCGACATTTACCCTCATTTTTAATCTGAGTCGTGATTCCTTTCATACGATTGACACCAACTTTATCAAAAATGCTCGAACGGTGTCTGTAATAGCCGGATTTTAGTAAAAAGTTTCCTACAAAAATTTTAAACCAAAAAAATATGTGTTAGTAAGTAGAAACTTTAAACTAATTATAGTAAAATAAAAAAACGAAACAAATTCTTACCACAAATTTCACGAAAAACAGATCTCGCATATCCGGAGAAGTATTGTTCCAACTCAAATATACATCGTAATACTCGTCCACATTATGCTCGAAATATGTCCTGAAAATTTTGCTTTTGTGATTCTAGATTAAACCTGAAAGGTTCATTAAAAGAAAAATATAACAGTTTTTAAAATTTAGATAATTCATTAAAATTCATAATAATTCTTTAAATTTCATAATAATTTAATAAAATATATAATAATTCAGTAGAATTCATAATAATTTATATTAAAATTTATAATAATTCACAAAAATCATAAAAATTCATGGAAAGCTTATAAACCTTTACTAAAAAATTCTAAATCTTTTAGAAAAATTCATATTAATTAATTAAAATTTAGATAAAAGTTAGACATCCATAAAAATTGTAAAAAATTCATAAAAATTGGAAAAATTCATAAAACCTGTAAAAAATCATAAAATTATACAAAAATTCATAAAAATACAATTATAATTCTAAAAAGTCAAAAAAATCATAAATATTCATTTGAAATCATTATAAATATAAAGTAAATTCATATAAATTCAAAAAAAATTATATATATTCAGTAAAATACAATAAAATTTATATAAATTCAGTAAAATTCATAAATATTCATTAATATTTCAAATCCACCAATTATAAACTCCACAACCCTATTCTACCAAATAATTCAACCAAATATATACTAGTTCAACCTAGAATACTTTGAAAATTGTAAAAAATAAGAACAAACTCTTACAATATTGTTCTATCTTTTGGAAATGGATCGAACTGAGGAAGGTCTCTTGCTTGTTCTAGATTTAAAAGAAGGGCTTGGAGAGTGAATTGAACCAGTTAATGTCTTTGTTGTGAAGAAAATCCTTCATCCAATCCTTGATGATTCGAGATTCTTCATTCAATGAAGAGCAATTGACCGACAACGTAGTTCTGGCTGGACCATTGGCTCGAACCACCAGTAACCTTGCCGGCGGAACCACCAAAGAAGTCGAGTAAGTTGATACATTTTAGAGAGAGAATTGAAGGAAATCGAAAAACTTTTAAGAAACGAATTTTTGTCACAAAGAAAAAGAAAAGACAGATATAAGGATATGTTACTGCGCACTAACTGTGTCTCAAAACTGTAACTTTGGAATTAATTTTCTAGTTCAGTCCCACTTCAGTCGCTGTCTTTTAGTAACTGTTTTGAGACTGATTGGATGTTCAGTCGGTGATCAGTCACAAGTTAAAGATTTTTTTTTTTAAAAAGGCACGCCAGGACACGAACCCCTGACCTTGCTACGCGAGGCTTTTGTGGTAGTCAAGTAACCCCAGGGCTACTGGATTCGTTTGGAAAATGTTTACGGGCTCTAATATATATTCTGTTTTTTTCGATTACACAAAAAAATTCCAAAATTAAGAGGTAAGCATAATCACTTGGAATTAGTATATTTCTAAGGATTTAATTTAGTGAATACAATAGAATATGCACATTATACAATTTAAAGAAACAAAAAGATAATATATCAATTTGGAATGATGAAATCGAATCATAATGTAATATCTCTTAAGGAGTTCATCTACGTATACTAGAATGTGTTTTCATCGAAACTTAAAACATCATATGTACTCCCTCCTAATTGGATAATATGATGTTTAAAAATTGTGTAACAATGTTAATTGGAGTTTTGGAACTATCTTGTTTGGTTACATTGTAAAAAACAGATATATAAAATAATTAGTCTCATATCACTCACAAATGTGTAAACATCATGTGAAAATGAAAATTGCATTTTTGGAACTATCTTGTTTGGTTAAATTTTTAAAATCGCACATATAAAATAATTAGTCACATATCAGTCTCAATTTTGTGACCTTGCTACGCGGGGGATTTGTGGTAGTCCACTAACCCCTGAGATACTAGACTCTTTTGAACATTGTTTATGGGCTCTAATATATATATATATATATATATTACATATGTTTGGTTTTATGAAGATCTCCAAAATAAATGGGTAAGCATAATCACTCGAAATCAATATCATTCTAAAGCTTTAATGTTAACTATTACAATAGAATATGCACTTTATAGAAACGAAAAAGATAATTTTCAGTTTGGAATGATGAAATCGAATAATTGAAACTCAAACCATCATATATATTCCCTCCTAATTCATAATATGATGTGAAAACAACATGTAACAATATAAATTATAGTTTTGGAACTATCTTATTTGATTACATTGTAAAAATCCGATATATAAAATAGTTAGTCTCAGATCAGCCACATAAAATTGTGAATGATTTGTGACTTTTGAATTAATTTTTTAGTTTAGTCCCACTTCAGTCCCTGTATTTTAACCACTTTTTTGAGACTGATTAGATGTTCAGTCGATGATCAGTAACATGTTAAAGGTTTTTTTTTCAAAAAGGCAAGCTGGGACTCGAGCCTGTGACCTTCCTACGCGAGGCTTTCAGGGTTGTCAAGTAACCCATGGGCTACTGGATTTGTTTGAACAATGTATACAGGCTCGAATACATATTACATATTCCGTTTTTGTTCGGTTTTACGATAAATTCCAAAATTAATGGGTAAGCATAATTACTCGGAATCAGTATCTTTATAAAGATTTAGTTTAGTGAATACAATAGAATATGCACTTTATAAAATTTATAAAAACGAAAAGATAATATTTCAATTTGGAAAGATGAAATCGAATCATGATGAAATATCTCTTAAGGAGTTCATTTACATATACTTGAATGTATTTTCATCGAAACTTAAAACATCATATATAATCCCTCCTACTTGGATAATATGATGTCTAAAGTTTCAATATAAATTATAATTTTGGAACTATCTTATTCAGTTACATTATCAAAAACCGATATATAAAATAATGTGTCTCAAATCAGTCATAGAAAATTGTGACTAATCTGTGACTTTGGAATTCATTTTCTAGTTCAGTCCCACTTCAGTCGCTGTCTTTTAGCAACTGTTTTGAGACTGATTGGATGTTCATTCGCTGATGTCATCGGGACTCGAACCCATGACTTTGCTATGCGAGCTATTGTGGTAGTCAAGTAACCCCTGGGCTACTAGATTCGTGCGAACAATGTTTACGGACTCTAATATATATTACATATTCCGTTTTTGTTTGGTTTTACGAAAAACTCTAAAATTAATGCATAAGCATAATCACTTCGAATCAGTATCTTTCTAAGGATTTAATTTAGTGAATACAATAGAATATGCACTTTACACAATTTATAGAAACAAAAGATAATATTTCAATTTAGAATGAAAGATGAAATCGAATCATAATTTAATATCTCATAAGGAGTTCATTTACGTATACAAGAATGTGTTTTCATCGAAACTTAAAACATCATATATAACCCCTCCTAATTCGATAATATGATGTTTAAAGATCATGTAACAATGTGAATTGTAGTTTTGGATCTATCTGGTTTGGTTACATTGCAAAAAAGTAATATATGAAATAATGTCTTAGTTCACTCACAAAAAATGTGATAATTTTTGACTTTTGAATTAATTTTCTACTTCAGTCCCACTTGAGTTGCTCTCTTTTAGCCACTGTTTTAAGACTGATTGGAGGTTCAGTCAATGATCAGTCACAGTTTGAAGTTTTTTTTTTATAAAAAGGCAAGCCAAGACTCCAACCCATGACCTTGTTACACATGGCTTTCATGGTAGTCCAGTAACCCCTGGGCTACTAGACTCTTTCAAACATTGTTTATTGGCTCTAATATATATTACGAATTCCGTTTTTGTTCAGTTTTATGAAGAGCTTCAAAATTAACGGGTAAGCATAATCCCTTGAAATCAATATCATTCCAAGGATTTAATGTTATTGAATACAATAGAATATGCATTTTGTAGAAACAAAAAGATAATATTTCAATTTGGAATGATGAAATTGAATTATAATGTAATTCTCTTAAGGAGTTCATTTACATATATTATAATGTGTTTTCATCGAAACTTAAAACATCATATATAATCCCTCCTAATTGGATAATATGATTTTTAAACACTGTGTAACAATGTAAAATTGGAGTTTTTGAACTATCTTGTTCTGTTACATTCTAAAAAACATATAAAATAATCAGTCTCATATCAGTCCCACTTCAGTGGCTGTTTCTAGTAACTATTTTGAGACTGATTGGATGTTCAGTCGCTGATCAGTCACAAGTCAAAGGTTTTTTTTTTAAAATGGCAAGTCAGCACTCGAACCCGTGACCTTGCTATGCGCGGGTTTTGTGCTAGTCAAGTAACCTCTGGGCTACTGGATTCGTTTGAATAATGTTTATGGGTCTAATATATATATATATATGTATATATTACATATTCCGTTTTTGCTTGGTTTTATGAAGAACTCCAAAAAATTAACGGGTAAGCATTATCACTCGAAATGAATATCATTCCGAAGATTTAATGTTAAGGGAAACAATAGAATATGCACTTTATAGAAACAAAAAGATAATATTTCAATTTGGAATGATGAAATCGAATCATAATGTAATATCTCTTAAGGAGTTCATTTACATATACTAGAATGTGTTTTAATCGAAACATAAAATATAATATATAATCCCTCCTAATTGAATAATATGATGTGTTAACATCATGAAACACTATAAATTACAGTTTTGGAACTATATTATTTGGCTACGTTGTAAAAAACCAATATATATAATAATCTGTCTCAGATCAGTTGCAGAATATTGTGACAGAGCTGTGACTTTGGAATTAATTTTCTAATTCAGTCACTGATCACTCAGACATTAAAGTTTTTTTTTAAACTGCAAGCCGAGTCTCGAACCCGTGACCTTGCTACGCGAGGCTTTTGTGGTAGTCGAGTAACACATGGGCTGCTGGACTCTTTCAAACATCGGTTACGGGCTCTAATATATATTAAGTATTTTGTTTTTGTTCGGTTTTAAGTAAAGTCCAAAATTAAAGGGTAAGCATAATCACTTGAAAATCAATATCATTCTGAAGATTTAATGTTAATGAATACAATAGATAATGCACTTTATACAATTGACAAAAATAAAAAGATCACTTTATACGTATACTAGAATGTGTTTTCATTGAAACTTAGAACATCATATGTAATCCCTCCTAATTGGATAATATGATGCAATGTAAATTGTAGTTTTGGAACTATCTTGTTTGATTACATTGTATATGACTGATATATAAAGTAATCACTCTCATATCACTCACAGAAAACTGTTTAGTCCAAATTCAGTCCCTCTCTTTTAGCAACTGTTTTGAGACTGATTGGATGTTTAGTCGCAGATTAGTCACATGTTAAAAGGTTTTTTTTTTTTAAAAGGCAAGCCAGGACACGAATCCGTGACCTTGCTAAGCGAGGTATTTGTGGTAGTCAAGTAACCCCTGGGCTACTAGATTCGTTCAAACAATGTTTACGAACTCTGATATTTATTACATATTCCGTTTTTGTTCAGTTTTAAGAAAATCTCCAAAGTTAACGGGTAAGCATAATCACTCAAAAATCAATATCATTCTGAAGATTTAATGGTAATGAATACAATTAGAATATGCACTTTATACAATGTATAGAAATGAAGAGATAATATTTAAATTTGGAATGATGAAATCAAATCATAATGTAATATCTCTTAAGGAGTTCCTTTACGTATACTAGAATGTGTTTTCATCGAAACTTAAAACATCATATATAATCCCACCTAATTGGATAATATTGTGTTTAAACATTGTGTAACAATGTAAATTGTAGTTTTGGAACTATCTTGTTTGATTACATTTTAAAAAACTAATATATATAAAATAATGAGTCTGAGATCACTCACATAAAACTTTGACTGATATGTGACTTTTGAATGAATTTTCTAATTTAGTCCCTCTTTAGGCGCTCTCTTTTAGCAACTGTTTTGTGACTGATTGGACTGTTTAGTCGCTGATCAATCACATGTTAATGTTTTAAAAAAAAGGCAAGCATGGATTTTGATGAGGGCATCAAGCCGGTTGAATTAGGCAGACCAATAATTCGAGTTAGAACACGCAAGCTGAGAGAACAATTAGGAGAATCTGAAGTTAACATCTTGAATAAAGAAGAGATCACATCCTCCCCGTAACACTCCAAGATCGATATAGCGACTTCTTCAAGGAGCACGGGAAAGATCAAGAACGCAAGTCAAGACCAAGCAACACGACCAGAGGAGATCCAAGATGTGAGACCTAACCTTGGGTTAATGAATTAATTGTGTGGCCCATAAGGCCCACTAAAAGAATTGTCAAGGGAGATCTAGTTGTTGAGAAAAAAAAGGAAAATATGCATCTTCTCAACCTAGCACCAAAACCTATTGTCTTCCCCAATTTAAACCCACCAACTCGGTGCCACCTAAGCTTCTTCCTCTTATGCAATCTTCAAACTCGAGCCTCATATCAAGTATTCTCATTGCCGAAGTGGATTGATCAACCTAGAGCAGCCTACAAGTGGTAAAAAATCCAGTCCGAACCACTATTTTTTGGGGCCCATGACTAATCTGATATTAATCGCCTATTGATAATTTTGGTAGTTCTGGAAAGATCTTTCTCTAAAGTTTCTGTAGCTTTGAACGGATCGTTGATCACAGTAGTATTGAGAGAGTTACATCGAGTTTAAGGTAAGATATCAACTCAGTCTCTATTTCCAGACTTAGAGAATTCTGAGTTTTGTTCTAATTTCTGTGTTCGACTTGGCATATTTGGGGTCGTTTTTTGACTAGATTTGTGCAAGTAAAGTCAGGTTTTTGTTGGATTTAGATAAAGGGAACATTCAGGAACGCAACAGGACCGCTGGACCTTCAAATCTAGGTAAGATCTGATCTGTAATGTCGTTGCTTGGTAAGCAAGAATCATCTGTTTTGTTGACTGATGAACCCTAGTTCTGCCTGGTTGGGATCGCTTCAGCCCAAAAACCGCTGACGAGGTAGGGAGGATCAAGTTACGGACCGTGGCCTCCCAACCGAGGGGCTCTGAAGCCATCGTGGAGTATGGTTGAGTCGATGTGTGCGACATTGGGTGCTACTAGCAGACCAACCTGATTGGTACAACTTGTTGAAATACACAAGTTGCACATGATTGCTTTCTATGCTTAGGATATACGATGTTTAGTATTAAGTTAGAACTTTGAGCCTCAGTGGGCAGAAGTGATCTCCTCACTGAGTATTTATACTCAGCCCCTCATTTTTTCCCTTTTCCCAGATCGTATCTAGGATCGTGAGTAGCGGCCGAGTCTCCCTTTTTCATTGAAGTTATTTATTTCAGTTATTTATTTCATAAGACATTTTCTTCGTTATTTCTTTATTTTAATGATTTTTATGCGAGAGATTTTATGTAAGATTTTGGGACTATCTTAGTTATTAAATAAAGATTGAATGTTTTGGCACGAAGTGACACGTGTCTCAAAGAGTCGGGAGACGGGTGTTAAAAATTGGTATCAGAGTGGAGGTTAAAGCTAAGCCGGTTTTGTCCCGGAAAGCTAAGTAGGAAAAAAAAATTCAAATTGTGTTTTAAAGTGATTTTTCTGTTATAGATTAAAAAAAATATTATTGTTTCGTTTTTTTTAAAAGGGTTGTCGTTGTCAAAATGATTTTTTTGAAAAAGAAAAGAAATAGGGGACTCTGGCGCTACACATAGCTTTGTTTGCTTGTAGATAGCGAGGGGTTGGGATTCCCGAATTGCTTTTTCTGAAAAGAAGAGGAGGATCGAAACCGCATGTTTGGAATTAGTTGGGTCATCAAGGACCTATCGGGACATTCCTGTGACTATAGAAACTGTAGCACTGCTGGGGAACTTTATTGGGATGGAGCTGGATCGCTATGAGGTAATCATAGGTATGGATTTATTGAAACGCCGTGGAGCTCACTTGGATTGTCTGAGAGCACATGTTAAACTCAATCGTGCAGAAGGAGACTTGATGTTTCAGGGAGTCAATGTCCGGAAAATGACTCCACTTGCTGCAATAGTGAAGGTATAAGGTTCACATCAGGAAGAGATTCAGGTCTATTTGGCAACAATCTCTGTTAAAGGAAGAGAATCAGAAGCATAGCTGAAAGATACTCTAGTTGTTTTGGAATATGCAGATGTTTTTGAACCATTGATAGGACCCCACCTGGAAGAGGTGATGAGTTCACTATTGAACTGGACCTAGAGATTGCTCCGATCTCGAGAGCTCCTTACCGTTTAGCCCCATCAGAGATGGCAGAACTAAAGAAGTTGTTGGAGGAACTGTTGGAGAAAGGGTTCATTAGACCTAGTAGTTCACCATGGGGAGATCCTGTATTGTTTGTGAAGAAGAAAGATGGCAGCTTCAGACTTTGCATACACTACCGAGGGCTAAACAAGGTGACCATCAAGAATAAGTATCCCCTACCTCGGATTGATGAGCTGTTGGACCAGTTGCAAGGAGCATCTTGGTTCTCAAAAATTGATTTGGCATCCGGTTCTCATCAGATTTCTATGGCCATAGATGACATCAAAAAGAAGGCCTCCTGAACACGTTACATGCACTATGAGTTCAAAATGATGCCTTTTGGTTTGACGAATGCCCTGCCACTTTTCTGAAAATGATGAATAGCGTGTTTCGGGAATATCTAGAAAAGTTTGTTATTGTGTTCATTGATGACATTCTGATATACTCTAGAAGTAAAGAAGAGCATGTTGAACACTTAAGGACTGTATTGCAGACATTGCGGGAGCATCAATTATATGCTAAGTTTAAGAAGTGCAGCTTTTGGCATAAGAGAATTGGATTTTTAGGCCACATTGTGACAGAAGAAGGAGTTGTAGTATATCCAGAGAATATTTGCACGATTTCATATTGAGTGGCAAAATGCACGACTTGTCAGTTGGTGAAGTCAGAACACCAAGTTCCAAGTGGACTTCTTCAAAGTTTTCCATTACCCGAATGGAGATGGGATATGGTGACTATGGACTTTGTTACTGGTCTTCCAAGGACAGTAAATAATCGGAACACAATTTGGGTAATTGTAGACCGACTTACGAAGTCTACGCATTTCTTAACGATCAACAAGAATGACACTGGAGAACGCTTAGCTCAAAGATATATTGAAGAGATTGTTAGACATGGTGTTTCGGTGAGCATTGTCTTAGATAGAGATCCAAAGTTTTCATTAAATTTTTGGGGTGCATTTCATAAGGCTTTAGGGACCAAGGTGCATATGAGTACCCCATATCACCCGCAGACAGATGGTCAATCTGAGAAGACGATTCGGACGTTGGAGGACATGCTTAGAGCTTGCATTTTGGATTGGAGAGTTCGTTCGGAACGATACTTACCATTAGCAGAGTTTGCTTATAATAACAGTTATCATGCAAGCATAGGCATGCCTCCATATGAGGCTCTTTATGGACGACCTTGTCGCACTCCACTTTGTTGGACAGAAGTGGGGGAGCGCCAACACATGAAGCCTGCAATCATTAAGGAGTCGAGGGGACACGTAGAGATCCTTAAGAAGAGGTTAGCAAAAGCTCATGACCGTCAGAAAAGATATGCGGATAAAAAGCGAAAGAGTTTGGAGTTTGAGGTAGGCGACTTAGTGTACCTGAAGATGAGAATGTTCAAAGGTGTGAACCGTTGGGCTAAGAGAAGGAAGCTGAAGCCAAGGTACATGGGACCATACCCCATTACTCAAAGAATTGGAGCTGTTGCGTATCGGCTTGATCTACCTCCAGAGCTTGTAGCATTTCATAAGTCCTCACAGCCACCAGAGGACTTAGAGTCTAATTTGTCGGTTAAAGGGAAACTGGTATCAAATGTAGATCGGAGAGAGGTTAGCTCTATCAGCAAGAAAAGTAAGACGGTTCAGGTTTGCTGGGAGAGAGATGATATTCAAGAATTAATATGGGAGTCAGAAAAGGAGATGAGGAAAGATTATCAAGAGCTTTTCAAGGAAGAGAGCATAGCAATGGACATACCAAATTCGGGGACGAATTCCTAAAAATGGGGGAGAATTGTGAGACCCAACCTTGGGTTAATGAATTAATTTCGTGGCCCATAAGGCCCAATAAAAATATTGTCAAGGGAGATCAAGTTGTTGAGAAAAAAACAGAAAATATGCATCTTCTCAACCTAGCACCAAAACCTAGTATGTTCCCCTATTTAAACCCACCAACTCGGCGCCACCTAAGCTTCTTCCTCTTATGAAATCTTCAAACTCGAGCCTCATATCAAGTATTCTCATTGCCGAAGTTGATTGATCAACCTAGAGCAGCCTACAAGTGGTAAGAAATCCAATCCGAACCACTAATTTTGGGGCCCATGACTAATCTGATATTAATCGCCTATTGGTGTTTTTGGTAGTGTTGGAAAGATATATCTTTCAAGTTTCTCTAGCTTCAAACGGATCGTTGATCGGAGTAGTATTGAGAGAGTTACATCGAGTTTAAGGTAAGTCATCAACTCAGTCTTTATTTCCAGACTTAGAGAATTCTGAGTTTTGTTCTAATTGCAGTGTTCGACTTGGTATATTTGGGGTCGTTTTCTGACTACATCTGTGCAATTAAAATCAGGTTTTTGTTGGATTTAGATAAAGGGAACATTCAGGAACGCAACAGAACCGCCGGACCTTCGAATCTAGGTAAGATCTAATCTGTAATATCGTTTCTTGGTAAGCAAGAATCATATGTTTTTTTGACTGATGAACCCTAGTTCTGCCTGGTTGCTTGTGTGTGAAGGAATAAAGCGTCATATATAATCCCTCCTAATGGGATAATATAATGTTTAAGCATTGTGTAACAATGTAGATTACAATTTTGGAACTATCTTATTTGGTTACATTATAAAAATCTGATATATAAAATACTCAGTCTCAAATAAGTCACATAAAATTGTGACAAACTTTTGACTTTTGAATCAATTTTCTAATTTAATCGTACTTCAGTCACTGTTTTTTAGCAACTGTTTTGAGACTACTAGGATGTACAGTTGCTGATAAGTCACAATTTAAAGGTTTTTTAAAAAGAAAGGCAAGTCGAGACTCAAAACCGTGACCTTTCTACGAGAGGCTTTTGTGGTAGTCGAGTAACCCATGGGCTATTGGACTCATTCGAACATTGTTTACGGGCTCAAAATATATATATACGTATTCCATTTTTTTTGGTTTAAGAAAAACTCATAAATTAACGGGTAAGCATAATCACTCGAAAATCAGTATCATTCTGAAGATTTAGTGTTAAAGAATTAAATAGAATATGCACTTTGTACAATTTATAGAAACGAAAAGATAATATTTCAGTTTGGAATGATGAAATCGAATCAAAATGTAATATCTCTTAAGGACTTTATTTACATATATTTGAATATATTTTCATCGAAACTTAAAGCATCATATATAATCCCTCCTAATTGGCAAATATGATGTTGTAACATCATGTAGCAATATAAATTAAAGTTCTGGAACTATCTTACTCGGTTACGTTGTCAAAAACCGATATATAAAATAATCAGTCTCAAATCAGTCATAGAAAATTGGGACTGATTTGTGACTTTGGAATTAATGTACTTGTTTAGTCGCACTTCAGTCGCTGTCTTTTAGCCACTGGCTTTAGACTAATAGGATGTTCAATCGCTGATTAGTCACATGTTAAAGTTTTTTCTTAAAAAAGGCAAGCCGGGATTCGAACCCGTGACCTTGCTTTGGGAGGCTTTTTTGGTAGTCGAGTAACCCTGGATTCTTTCGAACATTGTTTACATGCTCTAATATATATTATATAGTCTGTTTTTTTGTTCGGTTTTACAAAAAACTCTGAAATTAATGGGTAAGCATAATCACTCGGAATCAGTACGTTTCAATAGACTTAATTTAGTGAATACAATATAATATGCACTTTACCCAATTTAAAGAAACGAAAGGATAATATTTCAATTTGGAATGATGAAATCAAATCATAATGTAATATCTCTTAAGGAGTTGGTGGTAGTTGAGTAACCCCTAGGCTACTGGACTCTACCGAACATTGTTTACGGGCTCTAACATGTACTACATATTCTGTTTTTGATCGGTTTTAAGAAAATCTCCAAAATGAACGGATAAGCATAATAACTCGAAAATGAATATTGTTCTCAAAATTTAATGGTAATGAACACAATTAGAATATGCATGTTATACAATGCATAGAAACGAAAAGATGATATTTAAATTTGGAATGATGAAATCGATTTATAATGTAATACCTCTTAAGGAGTTCATTTACATTTACTTGAATGTATTTGCATCAAAACTTAAAACATCATATATAATCCCTCCTAATTGGATAAAATGATGTGTAATCAGTCTCAAATTAGTCACAGAAAATTGTGACTGCTCTGTGACTTTAGAATTAATTTACTAGTTCCAGCCCACTTGTGACGCTGTCATTTAGCAATTGTTTTGAGACTAATTAGATGTTTAGTCGCTAATCTGTGACATGTCAATGTTTATACAAAAAGGCAAATCGGGACACAAACCCGTGAACTTGCCACGGGAGGCTTTTGTGGTAGTCGAGTAACCCTGTATTCTTTCAAATATTATTTACGGGCTCTAATATATATGACATATTCTGTTTTGGTCGCTTTTACGAAAAACTCTGAAATTAATGGGTAAGTATAATCATCTGAATCAGTATCTTTCTAAAGATTTAATTTAGTGAATACATAATAATACAATTTATAGAAGCGAAAAGATAATATTTTAATTTGAATTGATGACTTCGAATCATAATGTAATATATCTTAAGCATTTCATTTACGTATACTAGAATGTGTTTTCATCAAAACTTAAAACATCATATAGAATCCCTCCTAATGGAATAATATCATGCGTAAACATTGTATAACAATGTAAATTACAGTTTTGGACCTATCTTATTCAGTTACATTGTAAAAAACAGATATATAAAATAATAAGTCTCAAATAAGTCACAAAAAATTGTAACTGATATGTGACTTTGGAATTAATTTACTAGTTCTGTCCCACTTCAGACGCTATCTTTTAGTAACTGTGTTGAGACTAATTGGATGTTTAGTCGCTGATCAGTCACATGTTAAAGTTTTTCTAAAAAAAGGGTAAGTCGGGACTCGAACCCGTGAATTTGTTAGGAGAGGCTTTTGTCGTATTTGAGTAACCCTGGATTCTGTTGAAATTTTTTTACGGGCTCTTATAAATTACATAGTCTTTTTTTGTTTGGTTTTACGGAAAAAACCGAAATATGAGTAAGCATAATCATTCGGAACCAGTATGTTTCTATAGATTTAATTTAGTGAATACAATATAGTATACACTTTATACAATTTATATAAACGAAAAGATAATATTTCAATTTGGAATGACAAAATTGAATTATCTCTTAAGGAATTCATTTACGTATACTAGGATGTGTTTTCATCGAAACTTGAAACATTATATATAATCCCTCCTAATTGGATAATATGATGTTTAAGCATTGTCTAACAATGTAAATTGTAGTTTTGAACGATCTTGTTTGGTTACACTGTAAAAAACTAATATATATAAAATAATCAATCTCAGATCACTCACAGAAAACTGTGACTTATCTCTGACTTTTGTACTAAGTTTCTAATTTAGTCCCACTTCAGTAGCTGTCTTTTAGCAACTATTTTTAGACTGGTTGGATGTTCAGTCGCTGATTCGTCACAAATTAAAGGTTTTTTTTGATAGAAAGGAAAGTCGGGACTCGAACATTTGACCTTGCTACAGAAGCCCCTAGGCTACTGGACTCTACTGAACATTGTTTATGGGCTCTAATATATATTACGTCTTCCATTTTTGTTTGGTTTTATGAAAATCTCCAAAATTAATGGGTAAGCATAATCACTCGAAAATCAATATCAGTTTGAAGATTTAATGGTAATGACTACAATTAGAATATGCACTTTATACAATATATAGGAACAAAAAGATAATATTTCAATTTGGAATGATGAAATTGAATCACAATGTAATATATCTTAAGGAGTTCATATACATATACTTGAATGTATTTTCATCGAAACTTAAGACATCATAATAAATCCCTCCTAATTGGATAAAATGTTGTGTAACCATTGTGTAACAATATAAATTACAGTTTGGAACTATCTTATTCCGAAACGTATATATAAATAATCAGTCTCAAATAAGTCACAGAAAATTGTGACTGATCTGTGACTTTGGAATTAATTTACTAGTTTAGTCCAACTTTAGACACTGT
Organism: Lepidium sativum; assembly: GCA_023374145.1. Lineage (NCBI taxonomy): Eukaryota > Viridiplantae > Streptophyta > Magnoliopsida > Brassicales > Brassicaceae > Lepidium > Lepidium sativum. The sequence continues at coordinate 110,350 of JAKUCM010001917.1, forward strand.
CTTTTAGTAACTGTTTTGAGACTAATTGGATGTTCAGTCACATGTTAAAGTTTTTCTAAAAAAAGGCAAGTCGGGACTCGAACCTGTGACTTTACTACGAGAGGCTTTTGTGGTAGTCGAGTAACCCTGGATTCTTTTGAAATTTTTTACGGGCTCTAATATATATTACATAGTCTGTTTTTGTTCGGTTTTACAAAAACTATGAAATTAATGGGTAAGCATAATCATTCGGGACCAGTACGTTTCAATAGATTTAATTTAGTAAATACAATAGAATATGCACTTTGTACAATTTATAGAAACGACAAGATGATATTTCAATTTGGAATGATAAAGTTGAATCATAATGTAATATCT